>JACYXH010000376.1:3337966-3430466 GCA_026745465.1 Lota lota | reverse complement strand
GGTTCATGTGTTCATGTATACTCATGTGTTCATGTATACTCATGGGTTCATGTGTTCATGTATACTCATGTGTTCATGTATACTCATGGGTTCATGTGTTCATGTATACTCATGGGTTCATGTGTTCATGGGTTCATGTGTTCATGTGTTCATGTATACTCGTGTGTTCATGTATACTCATGGGTTCATGTATACTCATGGGTTCATGTATACTCATGGGTTCATGTATACTCATGGGTTCATGTGTTCATGTGTTCCCAGGTGCGGTGGCCCCGTGTGGGTCCAGTGAGTTCCAGTGTGGGAGCGGGCTGTGCGTCTCCTCTAAGTGGGTGTGTGACGGCAGCGACGACTGCGGAGACGGAAGCGACGAACTTCCTGGAACCTGCGGTGAGTACCGTCCAATGTCCTCGTGGAGCAAAGTTCTGGTCTAGTGCTGCAGCTGTGTACAGTAAGAACGCAAAGCGGCTCCTCAGACACTACAACACACTATTGGACCCCCCCTCCCCCCCCAAAAAAAGACATCAAGTTATATCATATTCTGTAACTATTCAATCTTTGGACACTTTTCTCCAAAGAGACTGGCGGTGAATTCAGACACATGTCCTTAAGGGGCGGGTAGGGGTTAGGGCGTCTCGCTCTGGGATGCCCCGTTAGGCTGCGGACATTGGGGGATCGAACCCAGAACCTGTCTCCAACGCCCATGACAACTAGACCGATGCACGGTGTCTCCCCCGTCTCCAGCGTCCCGGACGTGCGGGCCGACGGAGTTCGACTGCGGCGGCCGCTTCGTCGAGTGCGTTCCCCTTACCTGGCGCTGCGACGCCAAGGCGGACTGCAGGAACGCCGCGGACGAGGAGGGCTGTGGTGAGACGCTGGTCACTACACTGCAATGGGGCCGTCCTCCCCTAGAGGCCACCATCTTGGCTCTAAACGCTAGCCCCCCCCCCCCCCCCCCCCCCTGTCCGGCTAGCGTTTAGAGCCAAGATGGAACCAAAGACGGCTGCTAGTTTACTAATAAGGGAGTCCATGGTTAGAACGTAGACTCCAAACTTTGAGCCTGTTTTGGGAATGTGTGTATAGGCCATCTCTGGGAGAGATGGTAAAGAAAGTTACAATAGGTAGGAAAAAAACCTCTCTCTCTCTCTCTCTCTCTCTCTCTCTCTCAGCTAACCTCTATAAACTATACCGTTCTCTCGCTAAGCTAAGCTAACCTAACCTATGCTAACCTATATAAACTCTCTCTCTCTCTCTCTCTCTCTCTCTCTCTCTCTCTCTCTCTCTCTCTAAGCTAAGCTCTATAAACTATCTCTCTCTAAGCTAAGCTAACGTAACCTATGCTAACCTATATAAACTATCTCTCTCTCTCTCTAAGCTAACCTAACCTATGCTAACCTATATAAACTATCTCTCTCTCTCTCTAAGCTAACCTACGCTAACCTATATAAACTATCTCTCTCTCTCTCTAAGCTAACCTACGCTAACCTATATAAACTCTCTCTCTCTCTCTCTAAGCTAACCTACGCTAACCTATATAAACTCTCTCTCTCTCTCTCTCTCTCTCTCTCTCTAAGCTAAGCTCTATAAACTATCTCTCTCTAAGCTAAGCTAACCTAACCTATGCTAACCTATATAAACTATCTCTCTCTCTCTTTAAGCTAACCTAAGCTAACCTACGCTAACCTATATAAACTATCTCTCTCTCTCTCTAAGCTAACCTAAGCTAACCTACGCTAACCTATATAAACTCTCTCTCTCTCTCTCTCTCTCTCTCTCTAAGCTAAGCTCTATAAACTATCTCTCTCTAAGCTAAGCTAAGCTAACCTATATAAACTCTCTCTCTCTCTCTCTCTCTCTAAGCTAAGCTCTATAAACTATCTCTCTCTAAGCTAAGCTAAGCTAAGCTAACCTATATAAACTATCTCTCTCTCTCGAAGCTAAGATAAGCTAAGCTAAGCTAACCTATATAAACCTTCCTCCCGGCCCAGCCGTCCGACGCTGCACCTCCCGTGAGTTCCGCTGCGCCGGCGGCGACTGCGTGTCGGAGAGCTTCGTGTGCGACCGCGACGCCGACTGCGCCGACGGCAGCGACGAGCTGGACTGCCCCCCCCTCACCTGCAGCCCCTCCTCCTTCCACTGCAACAACAGCGCCTGCGTGCCGCGCATCTGGGCCTGCGACGGGGACTCGGACTGCTCGGACGGCTCGGACGAGTGGGGCTGCGGGACCCCCCGGGGGGGCGGGGCTCGCGGCCCCGCCTGCTCCTTCCTGGAGTACCGCTGCGGGAACGGAGAGTGCATCCACAGCAGCTGGAGGTGCGACGGGGGGGCGGACTGCCTGGACGGCTCGGACGAGGCCGACTGCAGTGAGTGGCCCCACCTTTATAGAGCGACCCTTGACCTGCTTAGCCTCCCCTCCCCCCCCCCCCACCCCCCCTGGGTTGGTGGGCCCCGATCAGCCAGGAAAACCCCCCCAGATTTGTTAATTGTAATTGGATGATTTGGGTTGAACGTGTGGGACACATTGCTACAGTGCTTGATACCACTCTAGCGTTTAGCGTTAGCTTTAGCTTTCATCCCAAACGCGGGTCATTACGGCACGCTCAGGGTTGGGGGGCGTCGGAGCTCGAGGACGCCTCAACACTATGACATCCTGCCCCTAACCATCCCAATAACCCACAAATAACTTGTGCGTTGTGTTCTGTGGCTTCCTGCGGGCAGCTCGCACCACCTGTCGCCCAGACCAGTTTGAGTGCGGCGACGGCTCCTGTATCCATGGCAGCCAGCAGTGCAACCAGCAGCACGACTGCAGGGACATGAGCGACGAGATGGGCTGCGCCAACGGTACGTACACCGCCCTCCCTCCACCACCACCCCACCTCCACCTCCACCTCCACCCCCACCTCCACCACCTCCACCTCCACCGCCCTCCCTCCACCACCTCCACCACCTCCACCTCCACCACCTCCCCACCAGCACCTCCACCCCCACCTCCACCTCCACCTCCACCACCAGCACCTCCACCTCCACCACCTCCACCACCACCTCCACCACCTCCACCTCCAGCACCTCCACCTCCACCGCCAGCACCAGCACCTCCACCTCCCACCTCCACCACCTCCACCCCACCTCCAGCACCTCCACCTCCACCACCACCCCCACCTCCACCTCCACCACCACCCCCACCAGCCCCACCTCCACCACCAGCACCTCCACCTCCACCCCCACCTCCACCAGCACCACCTCCACCCCTCCACCCCCACCACCAGTACCTCCACCTCCACCCCCACCACCCCCACCTCCACCACCAGCACCTCCACCTCCACCCCCACCACCACCACCACCACCCCCACCCCCACCACCACCTCCACCAGCACCACCTCCACCACCTCCACCCCCACCACCAGTACCTCCACCCCCACCACCCCCACCTCCACCACCAGCACCTCCACCTCCACCTCCACCCCCACCACCACCACCACCTCCACCACCCCCACCCCCACCACCACCTCCACCACCACCACCTCCACCCCCACCTCCTCCACCACCACCTCCACCACAGTACCCTGCCGCCTTTGCTGAAACGTTTTGTGCTAACAGACCCCGTCTTCTCCTCAGCCTCCCGCTGTGAAGCGCCGGCCCACTTCAAGTGTCGCAGCGGCGAGTGCATCAGCATGCACCGTACGTGCGACCGCCACAACGACTGCCGTGATTGGTCGGACGAGCCTCTGAGGGAATGCGGTGAGTTTTTTTTTGGGGGGGGGGGGGGGGGGGGGGGGGTTCCGAGGGGGCCGCGTCTGCGCCGCTAAACCCCCCGCGTGCGTCCTCCTCTGATGGGGGCGCGGAGCGATAGGTGTTCCCTTTGGAGAAGATGGGTGACAGAAGTTGTGTTCTGTCGCACAGATACCAATGAATGTCTGTACAACAACGGGGGCTGCACTCACATCTGCAAGGACCTGAGGATAGGCCGCGAGTGTCTCTGCCCAGCGGGGTATCGCCTGCTGGACGACGCCAAGCGCTGTGAAGGTACGACACACCCATCGGTACATACTACGTGTAGAAAAACCATGGTCCACTGTTTTCTGGCCATACCGGTGTTTCAGACCTTCTCTCACCTTGCATGGCCTGAATGCCTTGGATGTTTGAAAAAAAAACCCCGCCGTTGTCATGCATTGTCCCAGACTACACTGTACAACTCGAGACCGGCGAGTTCAAATTCACCCACTTGGGGGACTCACCCTCACCTTACCTCACCTTACCTCACCTCGCCTCGCCTCGCCGTACCCCAATTCTCACCCTCACCGTACCCTCACCCTTATTCTCACCTCACCTCACCTCACTCTCACTCTCACCCCCACCCTCACCTCACTCTCACCTTCAATCTCAAACTGCCCCTCTCCACCACCCTCACCGCCACCTCACCATGTAGGAGGAGGAGTAGTAGTGGGGTGAGTTTAGTCACCTGAGACCAAGAGTCAACGTCACTTGGTTTAGCCATTGCCAAGAACAATATCCAACTATTTGTACTTTGCTTGAGTCACGCCATTACAGGGACTTTATGGTTTGTTTGAGGTTTTTTGCCGCTTTCTTTGTACACCTACAATGACAAAGTAAAGTTTATGTTTGTACTTCAATACAAAATCTGAATAATAGGTCAAAACATTTATGGGTAGGTTAAATTACTTTTTGCCATTTTCTGAGGGTATTTTACTACAGTATTTACTGGAGTATTTCATACTTACTGGACCATTGGGTGATAGTGTCTTTCCCCCACTGGCTGTAGCCATGATGACATGGTGTGGTCATGCATGTTCACTGTGTTTCTATGGTCCAGTCTCACTGTGTTTCTATGGTCCAGTCTCACTGTGTTTCTATGGTCCAGTCTCACTGTGTTTCTGTGGTCCAGTCTCACTGTGTTTCTATGGTCCAGTCTCACTGTGTTTCTGTGGTCCAGTCTCACTGTGTTTCTATGGTCCAGTCTCACTGTGTTTCTGTGTCAACTCCCTGCAGATATTGATGAGTGTGCCGACCCAGACGCCTGCAGCCAGATCTGCATCAACCAGATTGGCAGCTACAAATGTGATTGTCAGGAGGGTTACCAAGTCGAACCATCAACCAAAGCCTGCAAAGCCATTGGTAAATGCTCACTATATGTTCACAAAATACATTGCTTTCAAAAGTGTGATAGTTCGCTATTGGTTATTTGTTAAGAATATATAGCTATTGTGATAAGCCTAACTATACTAAGCACAACATCTAAGATAATTATCAGCTAATTGAGGATGATGCTAAATGGGCTAGGTGCTACCTTTGCTAGCTGCTAACCGGGCTAGGTGCTAACCATGCTGCTGCGCTAACTTCCTGTCTCGTGGCCCCTCAGGTACCGTCGCCTACCTGTTCTTCACCAACCGCCACGAGGTCCGGAAGATGACTCTGGACAAGAGCGAGTACACCCGGGTCATCCCCCGCCTCAAGAACGCCGTCACCCTGGACGTCAACATCGCCTCCAATCACATCTTCTGGTCCGACATCTCCGAGAAGATTATCTACAGGTGAGCCAGCACTGCGTCGCGTTACAGATCAGAAGCTGCTAGTTAGCCAGCACTGCGTCGCGTTACAGATCAGAAGCTGCTAGTTAGCCAGCACTGCGTCGTGTTACAGATCAGAAGCTGCTAGTTAGCCAGCACTGCGTCGTGTTACAGATCAGAAGCTGCTAGTTAGCCAGCACTGCGTCGCGTTACAGATCAGAAGCTGCTAGTTAGCCAGCACTGCGTCGCGTTACAGATCAGAAGCTGCTAGTTAGCCAGCACTGCGTCGCGTTACAGATCAGAAGCTGCTAGTTAGCCAGCACTGCGTCGTGTTACAGATCAGAAGCTGCTAGTTAGCCAGCACTGCGTCGTGTTACAGATCAGAAGCTGCTAGTTAGCCAGCACTGCGTCGTGTTACAGATCAGAAGCTGCTAGTTAGCCAGCACTGCGTCGTGTTACAGATCAGAAGCTGCTAGTTAGCCAGCACTGCGTCGTGTTACAGATCAGAAGCTGCTAGTTAGCCAGCACTGCGTCGTGTTACAGATCAGAAGCTGCTAGTTAGCCAGCACTGCGTCGTGTTACAGATCAGAAGCTGCTAGTTAGCCAGCACTGCGTCGTGTTACAGATCAGAAGCTGCTAGTTAGCCAGCACTGCGTCGTGTTACAGATCAGAAGCTGCTAGTTAGCCAGCACTGCGTCGTGTTACAGATCAGAAGCTGCTAGTTAGCCAGCACTGCGTCGTGTTACAGATCAGAAGCTGCTAGTTAGCCAGCACTGCGTCGTGTTAGCGATCAGAAGCTGCTAGTTAGCCAGCACTGCGTCGTGTTAGCGATCAGAAGCTGCTAGTTAGCCAGCACTGCGTCGTGTTAGCGATCAGAAGCTGCTAGTTAGCCAGCACTGCGTCGTGTTACAGATCAGAAGCTGCTAGTTAGCCAGCACTGCGTCGTGTTAGCGATCAGATGCCATTAGCAGGTCATGCTGTGTTGAATCGCATGTTCGCAAACAGCCGCGTTTCCCAGCCTTGGGGTCGTGACCCCACGTGGGGTCGTCTGGTACCAGGAGTCGCTAACAGTTTGGGAACCAAGTCCCATAGATGAGCTCACTGTAGTTGTTTGTTTGTTTGTTCTCTTTCCAGTGCTCCCATGGAGACGGCGGGAGATTCCACGCAGCACCACATCGTCATCAACAGTGACATCGGCGCTCCGGAGGGCATCGCCGTGGACTGGGTCCATGGCAACCTGTACTGGACCGACAGCATCCGCAGCTCCATCTCCGTGGCGACCGCCGACGGAAGCCGCCGCAAAACCCTGATCCGCCGGCACCTGTCCAAGCCCCGCGCCATCGTGGTCGACCCCATCAACAAGTAAGACCCGTTTCGGGCAGAGGGATTGGAACCTTGCTGAGTGGTGCTTTGCCCATAGGCAGCCGGGCACAGGGGAATGAACCATGTGTTCCTATGCTAACTATGCTGAATAGCATCAAGTGGTTTTAGTTTGGCATTGTCGTTCGAAACGGACGGCTCTCGTGCAGTGTCCCCTGCGGCTCCTCTGCACTCGGCCCCTGGTTAAGGCTCTACGTCCAGCAGCGCGTTGTTTGGTTGTTCTGCAATCTTTACTAAAGCATCTGCTAGATGCCATGTACGTAGTGCCCGTCTTTAACTTGTAATCTTTACTAAAGCATCTGCTAGATGCCATGTACGTAGTGCCCGTCTTTAACTTGTAATCTTTACTAAAGCATCTGCTAGATGCCATGTACGTAGTGCCCGTCTTTAACTTGTAATCTCTGATGACTACACAATGTCTTACAGAAACCGTCGACTCCACTGTTTTATTCTGCAATATCTGTCCGACAGCTTATCCGATTGCTTATCTTATGTTATTTTGATACATCCTTCGGAAACAAGTCGTATTCAGAAGCACAATGGCCTCAATATTGGGTGGTTGTTTTCCAGCTTCCTCTACTGGACTGACTGGGGCACGCCGGCTAAGATCGAGAAGGCTGGTCTGAACGGAGGGGACCGCACCGCCTTGGTCACAGATAACATCGTCTGGCCCAACGGCATCACCCTGGGTACGCAGACTGGGCCTGCCTAGCTGGGTTCAATGCCCTGTCTCGCTCAACTGGTAGAGCAAGGCATCAACACCGCCAGGATTAAGGGTTCGGTTCCCTGTCTAGCTCGACTGGTAGAGCAAGGCATCAACACCGCCAGGATTAAGGGTTCGGTTCCCTGTCTAGCTCAACTGGTAGAGCAAGGCACTAACACCGCCAGGATTAAGGGTTCGATTCCCTTTCTAGCTCAACTGGTAGAGCAAGGCACTAACACTGCCGAGGCCACAATATGCCGTAGAAATGAGATCCGTCCATTTTGTGACGTGCACACTGCTGTGCAACTGCAAGGTCAGTCCAGTTTTACCTGTTGTCTCGCTCTCCCATTGACTCTCTCCTCCCCCCCCCCCCCCAGACCTGCTGAACCAGCGTCTCTACTGGGTGGACTCCAAGCTGCACACCCTCTCCAGCGTTGACGTCCAGGGCGGGGGCCGGCGCACCATCGTCGGCGACGCCCAGCGGCTGGCCCACCCGCTGGGCGTCGCCGTGTTCGAGGTGAGGGTTCGAGGGGGCTCGGTGCTCGCTGCTTGAGTTTGGCATGCAAACAGGAAGTCAAATCCGTTCAATTCTTTTACAGACGTTAATCTTATAGATAGTGATGGTCACATTATAAGACACACACACACACACACACACACACACACACACACACACACACACACACACACACACACACACACACACACACACACACACACACACACATTATAAGACACGCCCCCTCACCCTAAGGATAAACTCCTTTAATTATCAGGGAGGAAACCTGGAGGAGGAAGACAGGTCCCTCCTTCCAGGGATGGTTAGGAGCGCAGTAGGAAACACAGTTGTGGGGATCAGACCCCACAACCTTTTGGCTCGGGATGCAACCACTAGACAGTGCTACCTTTACTGCCCCTCCATTGCCATAGCCCTCTGCCACGACCGTTGAGCAATGGATTGCCCGGAGCTGGTTGATTTCAAAACGTGGGACTACGTTTTGTTTTTGTGCTTTCGTCTCCTAGGACACAGTGTTCTGGACGGACGTCAGCAACAACGCCATCCTGGGCGCCAACAGGTTGACGGGCGGGGACATCAGAGCGGTGGCGGAGCACCTGGCGTCGCCAGAGGACATCGTTCTGTACCACAACCTCAAGCAGCCCGCCGGTACGACGCCCTGAAGGGCTTTTTAAAGGTGTTCACGCAACCACTGCATGACCAGTATGTCAGCCGGTACGGTCCACTGGGTAGGCTGGTGGGCTGGTCCATCCCATCATACACCTGGGTGGATACCACCCCATTTGCGACGTCACAAATGGATGAGAGGACCTCAGTCACATTCAGTCCTGAGTAATAATCCAATGACCTCTGACCCCCTCCCCTCCTCCAGGCAGGAACTGGTGCAGCGTGGCCAACGGCGGCTGTGAGTTCCTGTGCCTGGCCGCCCCCCAGGTGGGTCCACACCCACCCAAGTACACCTGCGCCTGTCCCGATGACATGACCCTGGCCCGCGACATGAGGAGATGTGTGCCAGGTACGTTTGTCTACTGCTTAGTGTACGATTTACCGTTTATCCTGTTAAGATAAGGTCAGGTAGGGTATTATAGGAAAGGTTTAAGATTAGACAAAGTAAGATGAGTTAGGGTAAGGTAACTATGCTAAAGTAAGCTAAAGGTAGGCTGAAAGAAGCTAAGCTAAACAAAGCTAAGGTAAGATAGGCTAAGGTAAGCTACTGTGTGCTCAGATAAGCTAAAATAAGATAAGACATGCTTTATAAATCCCAGACGGGAATGTGGGGGTCACAGCAGCAGAATTAACCCGCAGTAAAATATTTGATGTAATACAACTATGCGAATAACCCTCCATGTTTTCTCACGGTTTATATCTTACGCCAACAGCCACACCGACACCCGCCGCCCCCACCCCACCTCAGCCCCCGGTTACCCGCCAAGCCTTGCAACCCGTTCCCCCCCGACTGCTCCAAACCACAGCCACGCCCCGGGCCCGCCTCACCGCCAGACCCCCCACCCGGCCAGCCGTCATCACCAGCACCGTGGGCTCCGTCACCAAGGCCGAGGAGCCCCTGAACCCCCCGACCGACCTGGGGCCTCACCCCCCATCAAAGGTCCCAGCGACAATCAGGGTTCACGTAGCCGGTGTGTATCCATCGACAGATCTGGTGCTTTGGTTTTACATAAGCGATACAGGGGGAGGGTTATAGTTGTGAGGAGGATGACTCCCAGACACGTGTTCTGTGTTCGTTCTCCCCCCCCCCCCCCCCCCAATTTCCACTACCTCAAGTGTCGTCATCCTTGAGCAAGGAGCCGCCCAACCTGTACCTGCTCCTTCCTGAGGTGTATCCGATTTCAGTGTGTTTCGCGTTGGCTAGAAGTCTTGGTAAACCTGCACTGTGTGTGATTTCCCGCTAGCAGCCTCGACTGGCTTGAGCTGTAGCTACGCTTATGGCCGTACCATTTTCAGTTGAGCGTTGACTGTTGTCAGACGTCTTTCCACGGTGTGGGGGAGGGGGGGGGGGGGGGGGTCACCTTGCGAGGCGGCTGGATTGGCGAGATCACAGTCACGCCAGAATCCAATCTCGCCAGGCTTCAAGTTACGCGCTTGTGGCTGAACCTCAGTGGTTCGGACCAATCACCTGCCTGCGCTTGTCCAAACTGTTCCCGAGGACGAGCCCCCCCAGATGGTTCGGTGTAACGAATCATCTGGGGCGTCAGGTTAGGGGAGGGGCAAAAGTGGGCCAGAGTGAAACGATGTATAGAGGACAATAACCCAGATGGGCAGGTTTTCATTTTCTAGTTCAGGTGGTTCTCTAACGAAGTGAAGGGTTAGCAGGTCAGTCCCACAGTGCAGGTTTCAACGACTAAATGGTTTTAACGCGTGGCGTGGTCTTTCCTTCCAGACACCCTCCGTACGCTTGAGGAGACGGCTCCGTCCAGCCTGACAGCGCTCTATGTCGCCCTGCCGCTGGGTGAGTCCCCTGTACACACCAGTCTGCACCAGTCTGTACCAGTCCAGTGAGTCCCCTGTACAGACCAGTCTGCACCAGTCTGTACCAGTCCAGTGAGTCCCCTGTACAGACCAGTCTGCACCAGTCTGTACCAGTCCAGTGAGTCCCCTGTACAGACCAGTCTGTACCAGTCCAGTCAGTCCCCTGTACAGACCAGTCTGCACCAGTCTGTACCAGTCCAGTGAGTTCCCTGTACAGACCAGTCTGCACCAGTCTGTACCAGTCCAGTGAGTCCCCTGTACAGACCAGTCTGTACCAGTCCAGTGAGTCCCCTGTACAGACCAGTCTGTACCAGTCTACCAGTCCAGTGAGTCCCCTGTACACACCAGTCTGTACCAGTCCAGTGAGTCCCATGTACACACCAGTCTGCACCAGTCTGTACCAGTCCAGTGAGTTCCCTGTACAGACCAGTCTGCACCAGTCTGTACCAGTCCAGTGAGTCCCCTGTACAGACCAGTCTGTACCAGTCTGTACCAGTCCAGTGAGTCCCCTGTACAGACCAGTCTGTACCAGTCTACCAGTCCAGTGAGTCCCCTGTACAGACCAGTCTGTACCAGTCCAGTGAGTCCCCTGTACACACCAGTCTGCACCAGTCTGTACCAGTCCAGTGAGTCCCCTGTACAGACCAGTCTGTACCAGTCTGTACCAGTCTAGTGAGTCCCCTGTACAGACCAGTCTGTACCAGTCTACCAGTCCAGTGAGTCCCCTGTACACACCAGTCTGCACCAGTCTGTACCAGTCCAGTGAGTCCCCTGTACAGACCAGTCTGTACCAGTCCAGTGAGTCCCCTGTACAGACCAGTCTGTACCAGTCCAGTGAGTCCCCTGTACAGACCAGTCTGTACCAGTCTGCCTGGCTAGGCCGCCCACACTAAACACAAGACGACAACTCCACGCTTACAGTTTCACAACCGTTTCCTGTCGGTCTGGTTTCTCCCATCGGCAGGCGTACCAGTGCTTCCACATTCAAAGGAATTTACATTCAAATGTAAATATTCATGTTTTGTATTGAATTCCTTGGTTGCAGAGAATATATGGTATCATATCATAAATTTATGTATATATTTTTTTCATTTGGGAAATAATTATTTCCCATATTATTATATTATTCCATATTAATCCTCTTATTATCAGCCCCATCGACAAATGTATTTCGCAACTGTTCTGTTCAAAGCTTCTAGAGAGAACGCCACGCCCTGATGGCTATCAGGGCGTGGCGTTCTCTCTACTAGCCCTGATGGCTATCAGGGCGTGGCGTTCTCTCTACTAGCCCTGATGGCTATCAGGGCGTGGCGTTCTCTCTACTAGCCCTGATGGCTATCAGGGCGTGGCGTTCTCTCTACTAGCCCTGATGGCTATCAGGGCGTGGCGTTCTCTCTACTAGCCCTGATGGCTATCAGGGCGTGGCGTTCTCTCTACTAGCCCTGATGGCTATCAGGGCGTGGCGTTCTCTCTACTAGCCCTGATGGCTATCAGGGCGTGGCGTTCTCTCTACTAGCCCTGATGGCTATCAGGGCGTGGCGTTCTCTCTACTAGCCCTGATGGCTATCAGGGCGTGGCGTTCTCTCTACTAGCCCTGATGGCTATCAGGGCGTGGCGTTCTCTCTACTAGCCCTGATGGCTATCAGGGCGTGGCGTTCTCTCTACTAGCCCTGATGGCTATCAGCGCCAACTGTCCTGTTTGCTCTGGTTTGTTTTCCACGCTGTTTGCGGCTGAAGCCGTTGTAGTGGTGGCGGCCTTCGTCTGCTTCCTGCTGTGGAGGAACTTCCGTCTGAAGAACACCAACACCATCCACTTTGACAACCCCGTCTACCAGAAGACCACCGAGGATCAGGTCCACATCTGCCGGAGCCACAGTCCCGACGGCTACTCCTATCCTCCGGTCAGTTCCCGGTTCGAAGTTCTTTTCAAAGCAAAATATCCCGGAACATTATTGATATAATGATGGAATTTGTCTGACGGAAGAACGCGAAACCTGGACCAATGACGTCAATTTCCGTCCAACCTTTCTGGGATTTTTTTGTAATTATAATAGATAATTCTTGTATTAACCCGGAGTCTACATTCACTTTGACCCCAGTCTAACTCCAGTTCTGATTTCTCCTCTATCAGAAGCAGATGGTCACTCTGGACGAGGAGGCCGACAACCCGGCGTTCTCCGAAAACTAAGCGGAGAGCAGCGGAGGAAAGCTAGGCTACCAAGTTAGCACGCCAAGCTAGCCCAGGAAGTCCTTTCTTTTCTTTTTTTAACCACAGCGGCAACGGGAGAAGAGGGCCGGCCAACAGCGCCACACACACACACACAAAACGAACACACAACCAAGCTCTTCACGATGACTCGATGGTTAAGGAGAGGAGGTCTCACGTCGTATGCACAGATGATTTCAGTCCACCGGGTGACCAGACGCTTCAGAAAACAATTCGCCAGATCCTCGAGCTTGGGGTGTCAAGAGAGTATTCGAGGCCTCCTGTGTTGCCCCACCAGCCCTGCGTCACGCCATCGGACGTCGGGAGAGAGACGCCGTGTCCGTGGGTCTCTGCTTTACCCCTCCACCTCGCCGTGGACTCAACACAACTTCTCCCATATTTTCCTTTACATAGAGTTCTGAAAATCAACGAATTGTAAATATGTCAATCAATCGCTTTGCTCACTCTGGTAGGAAATGTGCAGATATTAACTCCAGTTTTAGTTTTTTGTTGCTGTTTGTAGAAACAGAATCTTAACCTAGCTGTTCCATCTTTGGAACAGATAGTATAGTGTGATGTCTAACCTCTTATCAGTATCCTGCCCGTGCCAATATGACCACAGTAACCTCAGGCAAACCCTACGAAAGCTCATTTGTCAGTTCATTAGGGTGGAGCGTTTGACTAAAGCGTGGTAAATACTTCTCCATCGGCGCCTCTGCCGAGGTCCAGGATGCAGGATCTAATGTTTACTTGATGTGTATTTCCACGGAGATAGCAAAAGCTCTGGGATGACTGCACACACTGCTCTGTGACAAAACAGGCACATGGCGTCACGTTGCGTCCACATCTTGAGGAGATATGTAGAAAGCCCTTGTTACGTGCTGGAACACGCTGTACCTGTCACCAAGCTGGCCGCCAGCAGTGCCCATCGACACATCGTGTACACCGTGTGCCTTCGTCGAAGACTCTCTCCTTTGTGCGGTTGACACTTCACTACTGCAGACACTGGTACAGTAGTTGGTGAGCAATGGCGGAGTCGACGTTTCATTTCAACTCCGATTCAAACGCCACCCCTCAAACCTCTGGTTTCATTCAGAGTTTGGGGTTCACGATCCTCTTCATGCAATACAACCCAGCATGCACCTCTGCTCACTTAGGTCACACCCCCACCAGCAAGCAAAGCGGTCCGCTGATGCATTGTTAGGGAGGGTCAAAGGTTGGGGATTTTACGCATTTCCTGGTGGCCTCTCAAGCTTTTTGATGGTCTGAAAGTTGATCATTTAAAGCATGCACGCTTTCCTCCCTTTCGGGAACATTTGTGTTTTGCGCGGCCAAAGCTTTGTGTCTGAGACACATTTGTGCCTTGTAAGCTAAATCTTTTGTTTGGCACAATGGATATCAGGGGTTTGTGGGAAATGTAGGCGTCTGTTTACCTCAACAGTGTTACACGTCGTGGTGGGAGTGTGTGTGGATGGTGGCTGGTTTAAGCAGCCTCACCTGGCCCGAGTCAGACTGATTGGAGTCTGGGGCTGGGTGGGGTTGCACACCTGTTGCACATTGAGCAATCAGTGTGCACAGGTTAAACCAGCCACCACCACACACACTCAGGGAGAGCTCTCCGGCATGGCAGCATGGAGCACCAGCATGCCTCATTCTACGCAACCTTTACAATAAACCGGTTCAACATCACCACCCTGTGTCCATTGGTCTGGAGGAGCCCGAGGAAAGTCACCTAGGTGGCGTGTAGTAGTGGTCATTGCTGCAGTCGTGTATCCAGGTTAGATCAGAATTAGGTTAAAGGCGCTATCACTGCTGTGATGTTTACGACATTTTCAGCGTTTTCTTTTTTACGTTCCATCTAAACAGATCGCTGATTACGGTGACTGGGGCTTTTTCTTTTTTTAAGTGAGATAATTGGCTATCCGTGTCCTTTAGTGGTGATCAAGGGTATGTAAATACAATGCTCATGGATGTAAATACTTGACATTTGGTCATGATGCCTTTTATGGACTTTTTTGTTGCATACTTTTGAAAGGTTTTCTGTAAATAAATATATATTTGTATTTATTTTGAAAATGTTCGCCCTCAGCGTTCACATGTGCCTCACCATGATACCAATAATTTGTTTATAATGTCCACCATTTTGCAACCGACCACAAGCTCTTGTCCTTCTCGTTGCACGTCGCATCGTAATCACTTTGTCGTTGTTCTCAAACAACGTTGTTTTTCTCCATTTGTGATCAATCTCTATTTTCTTTGACTTCCAAGGAACAGAATGTTCTGTGTTGTGGGTTTTGTACAAACAAGTGTGTCAAGTACACAGTTGTATGCCAACTCTGATTCAAGGCCATGTTTGAATAAATGTTTTTGAAACCGTTAAACACCAGAGTATTTGTTCTGTTGTCAGTGATCGTTTGAACTTGGTGGAACCACATTTAAACAGAGAAGATGAGAATATTCTTGAAGTCAAACCCAATAGACCCATCTGGTTGTTTCAGGACAGTCGTTCTTTTCCTTTGTCTGCCACAGATTTGTTGATCCACAAAGACCTCCCATTACACCCACTCTCTCCAAAGATCAAATGAGTCCAACCATGGAACATGATATTTTAATTCAGATGTTTGGCAGAATAAATGTTTTCAAGCTTGAATCCTGCAGCTGTTTGACTGCTGCTGGAAAGCGCTGTGAATCACAACCATTTCCTCGAAAGCCCCAAAAAAACCTGGAATTTCAAGGAAAAAAATATACAAGCACAAGGCAACTCCAAGCCCATATCGCTAGGGAAACGTCATCAAGTTGTTTTTGGGTCGAGTTCCAAACCCCGAGCGGCGTCTCACTCTAGTGAGATCACCAGGTGAACTGGGTGTGCGCTGTGATCCAGATACGCAGTCAGTGTGACGGGGTTGGCATGCTCTTTATGTGGGCGAACAGGGGCTGCTGGACTTTGGTGTGCCTCGGTAGTCCTAAAAGAAGAGAGTACTGGATGTCCGTGACTCATTTGATGAACAAATGTTGGCCACATCACAAGCTCTTCAATGGAACATCTGCTTGTTTGCTAGTCTACCTTTAATGCAATAATAATAGTAGTGGTAATAATAGTAATACTACAATAATAAAAATTGTTAAATATATGTCATATTATGTGACTAAAGACCTTTCTCAGAAACCTTTAAAACAGTCCAATATAGCTTCCTCTTAATCACTTTTCCTTATCCCAAGGGTCGATAACAGCTTTTTTTGGAACGTAAGGCTTGACCATAGTCTATTTAACCTCACGTTGTTTGGGTCTCATATCAGCAAGATGGGACCAGGGACAACACACACACACACACACACACACACACACACACACACACACACACACACACACACACAAACATCCACAAATTCACAAACACTTACACACTCCCTCTCTCTCTCTCTCCCCCCACACACACACACTCTCTCTTTCTCTCTCTCTCTCTCTCTCTCTTGCTCTCTCTCACTCACACACACACACACACACACACACACACACACAAACACTCCCTCGCTCTCTCTCTCTCTCTCTCTCTCTCTCTCAATCTCTCTCTCTCACATACACACACACACACACACATGCACACACAAACACATAAACACACGCACACACACACACACACCATGACACCATCAACAATCTCATCAATATAGCATCGAAGCTCCGCAGTGCAAACAAAGTTCAGGGCCAGACGGAGGGGCGAGAATGATGAGTGTGATAACATAGGTTAAAATGTACATAAGACCTGTTTGTAGATTGCAGAGAACCCACAGCCTAGCTGCAATTCCAGGATTTAGGATTTTCCGAACTTTATTTTGGAGAAGAGTTTGGGATAGGGTCCGACTCATGTGGGACATCCTCAAATTGACCTTTGATCTCAGATCTCCGCGACAGTTCTTACTACTTTACTTTAGTACTTTATTGTCATGGCAACAGAACAGAGGTTGAAGTTGTGTGTTGGTTAGGAAGGAAAAACATCAAGAACAACAACACAGAATCACAGAAACACATAGGCCTTACATTACACCGCGTACAGCATGTTTTATGAGTAGGCTGGAGTCTTGGCTTATCGTTTCTCTATTTACAATACCAAACAGTATCAAATCCTAAAATATGATATATTGAGATCTTAACCAGCCAATGAGGAACCCAGCACATACCCACTCCATTTATTTTATTATGTTTGGGAAGTAAATATAGAGCAGATGTTTCTGAGGTTCAACTTTGACAGAATTGAAGTATGAAAAACCTGCATTTAAATGAGACCACTCTTTCCGATCGTTCTTATTGGCAGGCCTAGCATAAAATAACATACATTTATATTTGCATTAAAGCCTATTATACATTTTATATTTTACATTTTCTAACAAATGAAATAGTTACGAGTTTGAGTGGACAAAAATGTAAACAACAACAAAATGAATGTCAGCTAAAAGAGGATAGAATAAATAATAAGGAAAACGGTCATTTCTTGTGGTCTTATAATCATAGACCGGATACGCGTAGGTAACAGCTGCTCTGGTGCGCGCTCTAGTGGCGGAACGATGCACCGCACCCTTTGACCTTTCCCCTCCCAGCGGAAGACACGTGGTACAGCTTCACACACGTTCGTGTCCGCTGTAGCACAGCAGCATGTTTTCCCTTTTCCAGTAAACTTTGACTATAACAGAGCCCTCTGTTTTGTTATAAAACCATGGAAGGCAAATCGGATTTCAACATAAACTCCAGGTTTGCCCAGAACTACGAAAAATACAGACAAAAAGAGGAACTACAAAGGCGTAAGTAGTAGTTGATGGTTAGCCAGTGAGCTGAGGGAACTGTATGGTAACCACAGGGGGGTAAGCAGGCATGGAGGTGTTACTGATGCTAATTGAACACGCAGGCATGGAGGTGTTACTGATGCTAATTGAACACGCAGGCAGTGAGGTGTTACTGATGCTAATTGAACACGCAGGCAGTGAAATAAGTCCCATTTAAACGTTTGAACGACTGTGTTGTTATAGTGAAGGACCGTTATGGGGACAGCGGGTCCGAGTCTTCGGAGTCCAGCTCTGATGACGGTGAAGTGGTGAGTATTAGTACCCATCCTCTCTAACGTCACGTTGTGTTCACACGGTGTCTAATGGGAAATGAAGCTATGCATTGTTTGTGGGTTTGTCCCCAGGAACTGAACCCTAAACTAGATCGGGACTTCTACAGAACACTGTCATTACTTAAAAAGAAAGACCCCAAAATCTATGAGCAGAGTGCCAGGTTCTACTCCGAAGAAGGTATAGTTATTCACCGTCGCCGCCCTGAACAACATCACTCAATTTGTCTCTTAAATGTATTCTTTTATCGTAGGCGCGTGTACTTTTAAAATTGTTAAGTGTTTCTTTATACAATGGTCTTTTATTGTCTTTTAATCAGTGTCCCTTTAGTTGTTGTTTTTTTTTAAAGTGTGTTTCCTGCTTACTAATAGCGCTAAGGATTGCAATTGTGTGTGTGAAGGGTGCTGTATAAATAAACTTGCCTTGACTTCTTCAACATGATAAAACCTAATTTAATTACAGATGAATCTGCCACCGAGGAGACACAGCCCAGCTCGAAGACGGCCGTCAAGCCGATGTATTTGAAGGACTACGAGCGTAAAGTCATGCTGGAAAAGGGAGGGTGAGTGAGCCACACGTTTGATGGCGACAGCGTGAGACATCTCCGACATTATCATACCAGCTGACCTCTCTGTACCTCCACACTGCTCTTCATCTCAGTAAATACGAAGATGATGATGACAGCGAGGAAGACGAGGAAGAAGCTGCTAAGAGAAGAGAGGTATGTTATGTGAAAAGTGTGTGCTAGTGCTTACTTGAATAGAAAAGGTAGAATGTTTGACAATCTTGGGACAAATTTCGAACTGATCTGTTTGTTTGTTTGTTTCTAGCGAGCTGCGTCGCCTACTTACATCCAGGAGCAGAAGGAGCTCAAGGAGAGGTAAAGGTCACGTGATCATCTCTGTGTATTAGACCGTCATCTGGCGTGTAAAACACATCGCTCCCTGAGGAAGATGAACCAATCACGTGCCTTCCTCAGCTTCCGGAAGTTCATCCATGACAGCGATGATGAGGAGGAGGAGGAGGAGGAGGGGGGAGGTGAAGAGGAGGAGCAGAGAGGCGGGCTGCTGACCAGGAGGGTTCGCACAGAGGAGGAGAAGGTCAGGAGGAGTCATTTCACGTGATAATAATGATGTAGACTTCACAGCTCAACTCTCCATCATGTACTCATGTAGGATAAGGAATTAATTCACACTGTCATATCTGTGTTATGACCTTCATGTTGTCATCCTGGTCCTGGAGGAACCACTGGCGAGTTTCAACAGCATGAAACATTCCTATGCAGTGGTTCTTCATGGTGTCCTCATTTCATGTGTTAACAGTATGAGATGTATGCAACATTCATGTGCTCACCAGGATAAGGATGAGGAGGATTATGTGGAGTGGCTGAAGGGTCAGACGGAGATGGAGGGAGCAGAGGAGCTGCAAGACATGGTGACTGGGTGAACAACTATGTGTGGGTGACTGGGTGAACAACTATGTGTGGGTGACTGGGTGAACAACTGTGTGTGGGTGACTGGGTGAACAACTATGTGTGGGTGACTGGGTGAACCACTATGTGTGGGTGACTGGGTGAACAACTATGTGTGGGTGACTGGGTGAACAACTGTGTGTGGGTGACTGGGTGAACAACTATGTGTGGGTGACTGGGTGAACAACTATGTGTGTGGGTGGGTGGGTGGGTGTAAAAGCAGAGTACAAAGAGGATTCATCTTAAATTACTGCGTTTAACTCAATTATGTGTGTATATGTTAAGACAGCAGTACCTGAGGGACTAAATACTGCAGTACTGTGTTGAGACAGGACTAAATACTGCAGTACTGTGTTGAGACAGGACTAAATACTGCAGTACTGTGTTGAGACAGGACTAAATACTGCAGTACTGTGTTGAGACAGGACTAAATACTGCAGTACTGTGTTGAGACAGGACTAAATACTGCAGTACTGTGTTGAGACAGGACTAAATACTGCAGTACTGTGTTGAGACAGGACTAAATACTGCAGTATTGTGTTGAGACAGCAGTACCTGAGGGACTACTGGAACGACCCCCAGCTGGACGAGAAGGAGCGCTTCCTGAAGGACTTTGTTCTCAACAAGCGCTACCTGGACGAGGAGGACGACGAGAGGTAAGGAGGAGCCACTTCCTGCCCTGGAAGTGCAGCGCTTTATGAATACGTTGGACATTCACCAACCTTTTTGAGCCACGATGTTTCAGATGAGACGTTTGTTAGGCATACATGCATAACTGTAAACTGTGTTGGACCGCTAGCATGCTCACTGTGTTGAACCGCTAGCATGCTCACTGTGTTGAACCGCTAGCATGCTCACTGTGTTGAACTGCTAACTGTAAACTGTGTTGGACCGCTAGCATGCTCACTGTGTTGAACCGCTAGCATGCTCACTGTGTTGAACCGCTAGCATTCTCACTGTGTTGAACCGCTAGCATGCTCACTGTGTTGAACCGCTAGCATGCTCACTGTGTTGAACCGCTAGCATGCTCACTGTGTTGAACTGCTAACTGTGAACTGTGTTGGACCGCTAGCATGCTCACTGTGTTGAACTGCTAACTGTAAACTGTGTTGGACCGCTAGCATGCTCACTGTGTTGAACTGCTAGCATGCTCACTGTGTTGAACTGCTAGCATGCTCACTGTGTTGAACTGCTAGCATGCTCACTGTGTTGAACCGCTAACTGTAAACTGTGTTGAACCGCTAGCATACTCACTGTGTTGAACTGCTAACTGTAAACTGTGTTGGACCGCTAGCATACTCACTGTGTTGAACTGCTAACTGTAAACTGTGTTGGACCGCTAGCATGCTCACTGTGTTGAACTGCTAACTAAACTGTGTTGAACTGCTAGCATGCTCACTGTGTTGAACTGCTAGCATGCTCACTGTGTTGAACTGCTAACTAAACTGTGTTGGACCGCTAGCATGCTCACTGTGTTGAACTGCTAGCATGCTCACTGTGTTGAACTGCTAGCATGCTCACTGTGTTGAACTGCTAACTAAACTGTGTTGAACCGCTAGCATGCTCACTGTGTTGAACGCGCGCAGGATCCCGAGCTATGAGGACGTGGTCCAGGAGGAGGTGGAGGACTCGGAGGAGGAGGGCGAGTCGTTCCTGCAGCGCCAGGAGGACTTCGAGAGGAGCTACAACTTCCGCTTCGAGGAGCCGGACGCGCTGGAGATCAAGACCTACCCGCGCAACATCGCCACGTCCGTCCGCACCAAGGACGACCGCAGGAAGCTGAAGAGGGAGGACGTGAAGGAGAGGAAGCAACGGGTACGTCTGTCGTTCGATAACTCGACCCCACACCATCATCGCAGCCTCCCTGGTGTGTGTGTGTGTGTGTGTGTGTGTGTGTGTGTGTGTGTGTGTGTGTGTGTGTGTGTGTGTGTGTGTGTGTGTGTGTGTGTGTGTGTGTGTGTGTGTGTGTGTGTGTGTGTGTGTGTGTGTGTGTGTGTGTGTGTGTGTGTGTGTGCTGGTTTAAGCAGCCTCACCTGGCCGAGTCTGATGGGACTCTGGGGCTGGGTGAGGCTGCACACCTGTTACACCAGTGATCACCGCACACACACTCGGGGAGAGATCTCCTGCGTGGCCACGTGTTCATTACCTACAAACTTTACAATAAAACGGCTTCAACTTCGCCGCCCTGCGTCCCCAGTAAAAGTAGGCGGAGGCTGGCAGTGTCGTCGTTACAGGAGCAATTTAGTGCATGCTTTTGTTTACCCTGACCTATGATGGATAGATTTGCCTTCCAGTTGGTACGGTCCACTAGGTACGAGGCTCTATCCATTGATTACTGGGCGGACGCTCACATTTGCGATGTGACTAATGTGTCGATTTTGTAATTGCTAATCATCACCTGAGGGTACAATTTAATAAATATAACATCGAAATAAATATCCCCACTATCTCCTCCCAAACCCCTTCCCCCGCCCTCCCCGACCTTTGACCCGTGCAGGAGAAGGAGCAGAAGCAGGAGCAGCTAAAGCAGCTGAAGAACCTGAAGAGGAACGAGATCATGGAGAGGCTCAAGAAGCTGCAGGAGCTGACGGGCAACGAGCAGCTGGCCTTCAGCCAGGCCGACCTGGACGGAGACTTCGACCCCAACCAGCACGACCAGCTGATGCAGGTCGGTCGAGAGGGCTCCCTACACACCTGACCCCAGGATGCGGTAGGGCCCCCAGGGGCCCCTGCACTCTGCACAAAACACACGTCGCACTAGAGTCCCGTTTCTGATGCCACGGCGGATAAACCACAATGTTCTCTTCCAACTACTTTCCTTTCCTTTGGGTCGGATGTGGGAAGCGCTGATGCATGTGTTCTCATGAAAACCCCACTGACGCTGTGTGGACACGCTGTGAACCAAACCTTTAGGTCAACTTGTTGTGTTGCCTTGTCACTTCCGTCCATGGGAGTGCGGCCATTTTGCTGCCACGCTCGCGAACATTGAGTTTCAGTGCATTTTTCATGAGAACACCTCTGTGTCACATTTTGTTCACACGAGTGTACACAGATCACCCAAGCTTGTCTGCAGGCCATGTCTTTCTTTCATCTTTTTGTTAATGTCCGTGAAGTTGTCTAAAGAAGAGTGAAACGGAGTTGGGTACAGCCATTGTATGTGTAATTTTAATTTTTGCTTGTTCACCGTCACCGTGGCAACTAGAGGCTGTCTGTCTGCAGCTGCATAGAATCACCACTAAGGGTCACAAGACGCAGCCACCAGCAGCTCGTTAGTGAGCCAATAATATCAGAGCTGTACCAGTCCTCTCTCTCCGTAACTTCAGTTGTCAGCTGCTGTTGAACAGTGAAGTCAGGAGTTTGGTTGCTTTTATTTCTAAATGACTTTGCTGTGTACTACCATTTGAGTTGTTCTCCTGGCGTCCTCTATGTTGTCGAACCGGTAGAGATGGAGGTCAAGCGCCTGCTTTACTTGTTTTAAGAAAGAAGGATCCACTGTCTTATTAATTAAGGACATAAGATAAAGGCATGAACTGCGTCAGTATTTAATTTGAACTGATTTTAGACCTTTTCTACCCTGATATCAGTTAGGATACTTCTAGCCATTTTTGTGTATTTTCTTACATCTCTTCAGTGGGTTGTATTGCATTGTGTTGTGGCTATTCGCTGCCACCTGGTGGTTGCTCGGAGCTACAGGATTCGGTATCGCACACCTGCATTACATTCAGTTTGCTTGCCATTCGTATGAAGCCAAGTATTGGTTGGGATTTCTCTAGACGACGTGTCCTACATTAAATCTGTGTGTCGATTGTTTTAACTATTTTGTGAACTGATTTAACCATTTTTAGAATTTCTTTGGTGATGAATACTATGGAGAAGAGGAGGGGGAGAAGCCCCAGTTTGAGGATGAAGATGAACTGGACGGTAAGCTGGTGTTTATGAGATGTCTTCATTGTATGTGACCTCCGGAATGACGTTTGTAGTTTGTGTTTTTAGTTTGTGCTGTGTTGTACTTAGTTGTTGTTGGAGCTTTACACTCTGTATTAGGTTTGAACAGGGCTGCGCTTATTTGGATAAGAGACCCGTGTGAAAGGGTTGTGGACAGAAGGTTTATCGCATCATTACAATTATTAATTAATAATAATAATTAATATATATGAATAATTAATGTATTTCTTTATAAATTATTTAATTCTTTTAAATATCGATTTTAAGAACCCACTGAACGTGCGCAGGGCCTTGTGTTTTTCTTACTGCATTTATTGCGTTACGTTCATCCATGGTTTGTCTTCATTAGAGTGAGCTTCTTCTTCTGTGGTCCCCAGAGCACTGGAACTGGGACACCTGGAAGGGTGCGGGCGGGGAGGAGTGCAATGGAGGAGGGTACGAGGCCCAGGACCCCAACTGTGAAGATCCAGACTTCATCGTGAGTACTTCCTGTTACGGTTGAAATATGCAATATAGTTACATAATTTCAAATTAAAAGTCACCATATTTGATGCATGTTCTTGCTGACAACTACCAATAGCCCCTTAATGTCTGCGTATAGTTCTCGTTCTTTGTAGTCAACATTGTAATACTAACATCCTAAGTTTATATTACCACACACATAATTCACAAAGTGTAGTTGCTCCGAGATTGAAGTTTCATGCTTTCATTGTTTGTAGTCTTGTGCTTCTTGTTCTTGTACAATGATCTGCGGCCAGTACAGCCTTCGCTGGTCCACTTGGGCAACGTGATGCTTAGGGAAGCAGAAGCTAGTTTTTGAGGAAGGGCGAGGTTGACGGTTGTGCCACCTTGTCGTCCGATCAGATGGACGCTGACTACGACCCCGGCCAGCCCAGCACCTCCAAGAAGCAGCAGCGGAAGGAGAAGAAGATGAGGAAGAAGGAAGCTCCTCCGATGGGCAAAAAGAAACGCAAGTCTCACTTCCTGGAGGTCATCTCCCATGATAAACCCGTGTTCGATCCCAGTGAGTCCCCGGTCTCCTAATGCCAGAGCGTCACTCGTTTCCATGTCATGGCCTGTGGAGGCACTGTTCGCCTAGGTGCACCACATGTTGTGTGCAGTCAAATATGTTGTCGTTACCATGTGGAAAGAAGAGTGAACGACTGAACGTTTGTGTATTGTTTGACAATACACAAACGTGCTAACAATCAAATGAAACAGACATGGCATGTGGTCATTCATATCTTTTTGAAAAGCTTGTAAAAATGTGTTGTGGCCCATTCGGTTGCACGGGGCAACCCACAAATTCCTTGTAAATCACAGGTTGAAAACCACTGGCCTAACCTGTAGATAGAGGATGGGTGTTTTGAAGCCTGTAGATGGTAGTTAGCGGTGAGTCTTGTGTAGATGGTAGTTAGCGGTGAGTCTTGTGTAGATGGTAGTTAGCTGTGTGAGTCTTGTGTAGATGGTAGTTAGCGGTGAGTCTTGTGTAGATGGTAGTTAGCTGTGAGTCTTGTGTAGATGGTAGTTAGCTGTGAGTCTTGTGTAGATGGTAGTTAGCTGTGAGTCTTGTGTAGATGGGAGGCCTGTGTAGATGGTAGTTAGCGGTGAGTCTTGTGTAGATGGTAGTTAGCGGTGAGTCTTGTGTAGATGGTAGTTAGCGGTGAGTCTTGTGTAGATGGTAGTTAGCGGTGAGTCTTGTGTAGATGGTAGTTAGCGGTGAGTCTTGTGTAGATGGTAGTTAGCGGTGAGTCTTGTGTAGATGGTAGTTAGCGGTGAGTCTTGTGTAGATGGTAGTTAGCGGTGAGTCTTGTGTAGATGGTAGTTAGCTGTGTGAGTCTTGTGTAGATGGTAGTTAGCTGTGTGAGTCTTGTGTAGATGGTAGTTAGCTGTGTGAGTCTTGTGTAGATGGTAGTTAGCGGTGAGTCTTGTGTAGATGGTAGTTAGCTGTGTGAGTCTTGTGTAGATGGTAGTTAGCGGTGAGTCTTGTGTAGATGGTAGTTAGCTGTGTGAGTCTTGTGTAGATGGTAGTTAGCTGTGTGAGTCTTGTGTAGATGGTAGTTAGCGGTGAGTCTTGTGTAGATGGTAGTTAGCTGTGTGAGTCTTGTGTAGATGGTAGTTAGCTGTGTGAGTCTTGTGTAGATGGTAGTTAGCGGTGAGTCTTGTGTAGATGGTAGTTAGCGGTGAGTCTTGTGTAGATGGTAGTTAGCGGTGAGTCTTGTGTAGATGGTAGTTAGCGGTGAGTCTTGTGTAGATGGTAGTTAGCGGTGAGTCTTGTGTAGATGGTAGTTAGCGGTGAGTCTTGTGTAGATGGTAGTTAGCTGTGTGAGTCTTGTGTAGATGGTAGTTAGCGGTGAGTCTTGTGTAGATGGTAGTTAGCTGTGTGAGTCTTGTGTAGATGGTAGTTAGCGGTGAGTCTTGTGTAGATGGTAGTTAGCTGTGTGAGTCTTGTGTAGATGGTAGTTAGCGGTGAGTCTTGTGTAGATGGTAGTTAGCGGTGAGTCTTGTGTAGATGGTAGTTAGCGGTGAGTCTTGTGTAGATGGTAGTTAGCGGTGAGTCTTGTGTAGATGGTAGTTAGCTGTGTGAGTCTTGTGTAGATGGTAGTTAGCTGTGTGAGTCTTGTGTAGATGGTAGTTAGCGGTGAGTCTTGTGTAGATGGTAGTTAGCTGTGTGAGTCTTGTGTAGATGGTAGTTAGCGGTGTGTCTTGTGTAGATGGTAGTTAGCGGTGTGTCTTGTGTAGATGGTAGTTAGCGGTGAGTCTTGTGTAGATGGTAGTTAGCTGTGTGAGTCTTGTGTAGATGGTAGTTAGCTGTGTGAGTCTTGTGTAGATGGTAGTTAGCTGTGTGAGTCTTGTGTAGATGGTAGTTAGCGGTGAGTCTTGTGGAGGGTGTGTTGGTGTGTTGTGAGGCCCGTCCCTGACGGAGGCTCTGCTGGTGTTGCAGAGGAGAGGAGCTTCGAGCAGTACCTGGACGAGTACTACAAGCTGGACTACGAAGACATCATCGACGACCTCCCCTGCCGCTTCCGCTACCGCCAGGTCCTGGCCAACGACTTCGGCCTGACCACCGACGAGGTGAGTGGGGAGGGCTGCCTGAACCGCACCCACACTGTGTGGGGGGGGGACACCTGGGATGGAGTCTGACTTGTGTTTTGACCTGCTGCGTAGGTGACTCATGCCTCTGCCTAAGAAAACTCTTGCCCAGAACTACCTTGTGTTTTGCTTGTGCGTTTGATGAATACAAATCTTGACTATGAAGTACGTTTCCTCTAATGATGGAGGAGTCCACTGTACTAGGAGCCGTTTTAAACATCACACCCATTGTACACCGCTTTAAAGTTTTGTCTGGGTTGGCTTATTCTTTAGCACGTTATACTTACATTTTACAATTCTCTTAAGGGATTGTCTTGTGTGGCCTTACCATGCCTTCTGATACACATACCAGTATCGGTATGCATAGTACTACAGCATGATTGTTTGGTGCTGAGGTGCTTGGTGATACTTAAGGCGTGCTTATGGTGATCCTACATGTATGGCTTGGTGGCTCATGCCGTTAGGACGCTAAGCACTTGGCCCAACGCCCGCTGAGATGGATCCCGGTTCAATTCCCACCGGCACCCTTGTCATTCCCAGTCTGTGGCCTCTCCACTGTCCACCACACTAAAGATGTGTGTGTATAGAAGTCTTCCTGGTTTCTGCGGTGATGATGTCGATCAATCTGACCTGGTATTGGGGCCCCTAGGGGCCCACTCTGACCAGTGTATGACCTCCGAATCTTCTCTCTGAGCAGACCAGGAAGTGGAATTTTCAGTCAACCAATGGGATGACTACAAGGCCCGCTTTAGATTGAGAATTTGTCTTTTTTTTTTGGCAAAGTAATAATTTACCTAGCAGTTGGGATTGTTGTTGTTTTTTCCCCCTAAGTGTTACTACTTTCTAAATGTTCAACTCCAGGCCAACCAATAAGCTGCCGAAGTTCATAAGGATATGTTTTGATTTTCATGAGTGATTTCTTTGTACATAACCCCCCCCCCTTCTTTGACCACCTTGTATGACGTTGATGAGCCATTACAAGCAATTAAGGGAGGCGTAGCCACATCACACCTGGTGGGGGGGTGAGGGTCGTAGTTAGGGGTAGCCCAACGGAGAGGCCTAATGTTTAGGGGTTCTTCTGCCTTCAGATCCTCAAGGCTGAAGAGAAGGACCTGAACCGCTGGTGTTCCCTGAAGAAGACGTGCATGTTCAGGTACCCTCCTCCTCCTCCTCCTCCTCATCGCGTAGAGGACCGTTGCCAAGCGCCGGATGGACACACGCAGGAAGTGGCTTTACAAAACCCCAGTGAAGGGATCTGCGTCAAATGATTGCAATCCTAAACAGAAACGGATACTGTACAACAAGTTAAAATGTTTTCCAAATAAATGATGGATAAGGCGCTGTGGCATGGCTACAGTAAGGCATGGACCTCTGAGGACCAGATGATCAAACGCTGGTTTGAATAGGTTTCAGGAGTGTTGGTTTGGGACTCTTGTTGTTTTAGTGGGTGCAGCTGACTTGTGTGAAGCGCGCTCTGTTGGACCGCCATGGACCCACATGTTCCCCGCTCCTTCCCCCAGGTCGGACCACGAGGAGAAGTGTGACCTGCAGAACTACAGGATCAAGGCCCAGAACGTGAAGAGGAAGCAGGAAATCCTGTCATCGGTGTATACCGAGTACGTTCCGGATCACACACTTTTCTAATGCGTTGTAACCCAGAGTTCCCGAGCGTACATATCGACCGCCACTAAACGTGCTATACTTCTGTAATGTACCTGTGCGATCGTATAATGTTCCCCGATGGCCTCGTGGTGTGACTTTATAACCTGCCTTCTAAAACCACTGTATAAATGCTTCGTAGTGTCCCAACGTCATAATGATTATAATTGCTCGGGTGATCGATTGTACATGAGCCGACATTATGTAAATGTCCCCTGGGAGTAAATATTGAGGGCCTGGTTTTTATACGAAAATAAAAGCGCTTTATTAATGTTCTCTCATGCCGTCCTGATCTCCAGGGAGGACCAGGACTCCAAGGGCAGGAAGAGGGGCCGCGGGAGGAATGCAGAGAAGCATGCCGATGACCCCAGCCGGGCCGGCGCTGACCCGGACGCTGCCGGGGCCCTCGGAGAACCCGGGGCCCTCGGAGAACCCGGGGCCCTCGGAGAACCGTCCTCCAAGGAGGAGGACGAAGAGTTCCTCACACCAAAGAACAAGACAATGAAACTGGAGGAGGAGGGAGAACCTCCAGCGGCAGTCTCCATCAAAACGGGGCCGGAGGACCAGAGGCGGGGGGTGAAGACGCTGAAGCGGCCCCTCCAGAAGCAGCGGCGCCTGGGGAGGCGCGGGTCGGCGGCGGGGCCCCTCCGGGTGAGGATGGGCAGCCAGGTGTTCAGCGGACAGAGACTGAAGGCGTACGGGCTGAACCCCAAGAAGCTCCATGGCAGACAGGTGTTCCAGCAGGCGCAGAGGTCTCAGGAGCGGAGGAAGAGGCAGAGGACCCAGAAGGACTGATGGGGGGGGGGGGGGGGGAGGGGGGCTCCTTCGCTAGCGTACAGCTATGTATGTTTCATACTCGAGCTGGGAAGTTGGACATCTGTGTGGGGGATTTTGCCCCTAATAATGGACTGTCTGGTTGAAAGTTGATTGATTTGTATACATTTTCACGTGTGTTTTGACAAGATCGTTTTTCAGTTTGAGAGCTAGGTGCGTAGTGTTTTTCTGATTTGTTGAAGCCAACTCCCCTTGGCTTTTGAGAAATATTTTTGAGAAAATGATCCAGTGCAATGAACACATTTTTATTGAACTTTTTCTTTTTTTATGGTGAAATTGTCATTAGATTTGGTGACTTCATAGCTAAAATATAATTTTTATCTTACAAGGAGATACTTGTATATGAAACAATAAATCTTAATGTAATAACCACATGTACAAAATGTCTTGAGTTTGTTATTCAAGCGTACCTTCAGAATATCTTCATTCTGAGATTTCATCAGCGTAGGTTCTAACATTTAAGTTTGACATTTAAATGTTTTTTAATTGTTTAACCAGAGGTGCCTGTAGATTATATAGTCAACTTTATAATACGGTGTAGCAGCATCTGTAATTTATAGGTCAGTAAAGTGATGTTCCTTGTTTCTGTGCGGATGTTAACGTGTCAAGCCTGGTACTGCTGCCCCCTAGTGGTCAGCGCTGACCAGTGCATGACTTCTTAATTAAGCGGAAAAGCAACCACGGAATTAATAAATGGTGCGTATTACATTAGGAGTCTTTAAGTAAAGCGCAACAATATACCTTTTAAAATCTACTGGAATAAGTACAGGAAGTTTGATTTTTGTAGAGCAGTTTTTTGTGTTGTCTACAAAAAAAGTTGGTGTTTTACATAAAGTTGTTAATTTCCTTTATTTTTTCCGCAGGGAATAAGGAGCTGAAACAGGACACCGGTTCTGCCCCCTCAAGCACCGAATGCACCGTTTAGGATGGAAAATGCAGTGAAATCTCCAGCCTCGTTCCCCTGTTTCGTGGCTGAATTGGGTAAGTATGTTAATCCAAACGTATTTCAGCCAAGAACATGTCGAACTACGCCCAAAGGCTGTTTGTTACATAGATTGTATATATTGTTTTTATTAATCGCTTTTATTTTGTAGGATAAAAGGAAGCGGACGTGACGATTATGGCGCGCTGAGCAACTTATTTTGAATCTTCTCTTTTTGGAAGTCTGAATCGGGACCGGTATGTTTTATGAAGCGTACCGATATGTTACATCTTAGCCATTGTCCACTTAGTGGACCGTTTGACATCTGTAAGGTTTACTAAGCTAAAGCTTACTAAACTAAAGGTTCTGGAAGATAAATGTGACGATATCGTTAGCCGCCTAGCTCTTCCGTGTGTGTGTGTGTGTGTGTGTGTGTGTGTGTGAGAGAGAGAACGGGACTCGACGCATGCCTTATTAAATATGAGTTAAAACTCAAGCGAACTAACGTCTCGACGCAGAAGCTTGATTTGTGTTCTTTTTGTTCTTGTAGTTTTGCACAGCTCGGCGTCGACACAATGGCGCAGGCGCACAACTTCAGCGACCTGGAGGACACGGCGGTGTCCCTGGTCAACATGATCGGCAGCTGCAAAGCAGAGAACCAGCTGCAGCTGATCAGGAGCGAGGTGCACGACTTCTTCTACCGACACGAAGAAACCAAGACCGTGGTGTTCAACATCGTCGCAGGTGCTGGTCTGTGCAGGGATACATGGTTGCTTTGAATGGAAACCTCAGGGCACGCCGACGCTGTTTGTCTTCCATTACTGTACGTTCTCTAGAGACATTCGGGAAATGTATGTAAAGTACAGTGTACAGAACCTATTACAGGGCAGGGATTGTGTCAAGGCGTTGTATCACATTCAAACTACAAATACTATACAGGGGAGGGTAGTCGAGTGTGTTTGACTCCCAGACCTTAAGTTCTGGGTTCAAGTGCCAATGTCGCGGCCCTCTCTAGGCGTCGCTCAGCAAGACGCGCTGACCTCTACCTGCTCCTTCATGATATCTGAATTCAGTAAGTCTCGTTGGATATAGGCGTCTCCTAAATGACTTGATGGTAATGACTCAAATCAAATGCCACCGGGTTCCCATATGTCCTGGAAAACTGGGATCTTAAAAATGTGTTATGACGTATGGAAACAACATGTGAAAAGTTGAGCTCTCTGAGCACTGTGCGGTAATGCCTAATTTCCTGGAAAATGATAAGCTAAAAGGAGCGGGAACCCTGGGCCAGATCAGTACCCCTTTTACCAGACCACCCAAAGCAACCTGCGGTGAATTCACATACATATTCTAGGAGCAGGTAGGGGTCAGGGTGTCTCCATCCAGGAGGCCTACAGGTAGACTAAAGAATGGGGGTGGGATCGAACCCAGTACCTTTTGAGCTGGTACTCCAAGACCCTAGCCACTAGACTAGCCCGTCACCCATGCATCGGCATGGCACCGGGCAGAGTGTCTCGGTGGTTGCGCTGGTCTCTAAGCCCATCTCTGCTCCCCAGATGTGTGCCAGGCGGAGGAGGAGGTGTGCCAGAGGCTGCTCGACATGGAGGAGCAGAAGAAGCAGGTGGAGCAGGAGCTGCAGCTCGTGGAGGAGCAGCTGGAGCAGTGCACGTCCAAAGAGCAGATGTCAGAATCGGAGCTGCAGTATCCTTTCTTTCGGTGCGAGTGTATGTGTATGGGTGGGGGTGGGTGGAGGGAAAATGTGACTAGCTGGTGTTCAAGGCGTCATGTAATGGGGATGCTTTAACATACAAATAGCAAACCTGTCTTCATCCTATAGAGCTTCTGTTGGCCTCACCCGCTCCCATCAGCGTCATTCGAAATACTTTATGAAAAATATTAAACCGGTGCAAAAAAGCAGTATTGCCCTGTATGAAAACATGATCAGCAGTCAGCACATTACCTTGTTTAATGCTAGCTGTTTTATTTGTTGTTGGTTTTTCCGTCTGTCGTCCTTAACCCTTCCCCTCAGGTTCCTGCAGAGGGAGCTAGAGAGCTTGAGGAACGGTGAACAGGAACTGCACGAGCTGCAGCAGGAAATAGAGGAAGACACCACGGAGGTCATCCCCTCCGCCATGTAGGTCTCTCAAAGCAGAATTAACAAGATAGATTCCCACTCTAAAACCTCTAAGAAAGGTTTAACACTGCCAGTGAAACTGGATTCAAATCCTTGATCTGCGTAGAATGTGATTACATGACGTTGGTTGGCTTGGTCCTACTTTAGTTCATTAGCTGAAAAGCACTGACTCAGTGGAAAATAAGGAAGGCCGGACAAAAAAAGCGACGCAAGGGGGCGTACTTTTGTTTTGCCCCTGGATGCAGCAATGCAATTTAGAGTTAAAAACCAAGGAAAGATTGTCCACTCTCATGCTCTCTGTGGTTCTTTGTCGTTGGACAGCTGCACTGAAACGAGAGTCCTCCAGTTAGCCATGAAGCTAGGGTTTGCAGGAAGCACTTTGTAAACGATGACTGTGTGCAGGAGAGGGTTTTTGATCTGGTGGTTCGCCCGATCAACAACAAGCTGAAGTCTGAGGCTGCTCCCTCTATGTTGAACTTTTCCTCTTGTAAGGTAGGGTGTGCAGACCACCCGACCTGGTGTACCTCTACAGGTCTTGCTCTCTCTCAGTTCAAGAGAGCTTTATTGGCATGGAATATAAAAGATTACATTGCCAAAGCCGTTTTGAAAGTATCTACACATGTCGATTTACCATTGCCCTGGAGCTCTAGAAATAGTAAATTCTTAATAAAGAGCAGACCAACCATCTTTATGGGTACCTAATCAAGAGCCATGCTCATGCAAAATGTCTCATTACTCAATCACCTCTGCATTTGTATGGCTCCAAAATGGTGTGTCCCTCTGTATGACTTTTTTATTTATTTGGAGATATCATGTCAGAGGAATTTCCCCCAAACCTCCCCTCTGCCATGTATGCCTCTGGATGAAGTGTCAGTGTTATCTCTACCGCTGTAATGTTGTGTCAAGGACCGTGGCTTAAATAAAGCACACACTCGATGGCTTGGTTTCTTATCCTTAGCCACTTTTCTTTTACTTGACCATCGTTTTGACTACGCCACCGACTCCTAAAAACACAGCGGCTCACAGGGGAAGCATTTTCTCTGCGAGCCCCATTCACATGCACGGGGGGGGGGGGGGGGGGGGTGCAAAACAAAAACAAAGATCCTTTCCCTGCATGCGACTTGTGAGACGCACTGCAGTGTTCAGCGTTCCTCTGTGTAATGCATGGCTCGTGTGTCTTTCTCTGTCCCCCCCCCCCTCCAGATATATGGCTCAGTTGTACCACAAGGTCACCAGGATCAAGTGGGAGCACGACACGGCGCCACACATTCTGAAAGGAGGTAGCCGTCGTTTCCACTAAACGCTCACCGGTGACGCTAATCTCAGCGTTGTGGTCGTAATGTGTAGCTGTTGTTTTTCTCTCGCAGTGCACTATGGCACTGAGTTAGCCACGCCCATCCACATCGACACGGCCGTGCGGTCGCCGTGCGAAGTCAGCGACCAGCTTTGGGGCTTCGTCACCACGGAGTGGTAGGCGACGACGAAGAGGTGCTCGACGAAGATGGATGATTTGTTTTTGTGTTCTTGTGTATCTTTTGTATCGCGCGCCGTGTGAAATAAAAGTATTTGATTCCTAAAGGCTTTATGCGTTGGCAGCTTCTTGGGACAGGAATAGTTGCACTGCGACTTGTGAACCTTTTGAAGTCCGATAAGTGATCTCTCTCACAGGAGAGAGATCATGATTATCATGATGTACGCTGCTACACAGCGCTTTACACCAGAGTAAAAAAGAAAACAGTCAAAGAAAACACGTAATTTATGTTTCAATTGATTTAAACGTTGTGGCCGATTCCAGTACACATGTAAATAGTTGATGCGCGACACCTGCCTCGCGTGACTTGTGAATATAGAGCGATCGTGTTGTTTACTCATCTCAAGACTTGGCATTTACACCCATGAGAACTGCACTCTTCCTGCCTCTCGTGTGGTTTCACGGTGGTGGAGGGGGCACGTGGTGGTTTACATGTTGACTCAACGCTTTTACCTTCTGTTATGGGGGCGGGGGTCTCATCGGGCTGAGCCGCCTGGTCCCAGGGCGCTGAGATGTAATGGCATGGAAACCACATCTTTTTTGTACTTAAAAAAAAAAAAAATTAACAGACTGATTTTGTCTGCAGATCTCGGTGAAAAGACTTTCATTTGAAACGCAAACAATTCTTAACACGACACGGTGAATATTGCATTTTCGATATGACATAACTACTGTAAGACAACCGTGACTAATCTGGATTAAAATCAACCCATCCTGTTTTAATACGGCAAATGGCTCCGTTCTCACTTCCAAACGGCTTTGAATACGTGCCGTCTGTTTACCCCGTTTGCCTTTAATTGCTTTATAATGAATTTAATCTCTTAATAACACTGAGGGAGAGTGCATTGTCCCCGTCTCAGGTCCCCTCGTGGGACAGCAAACCATGGGAAATAAGTAGGGTGAAACTAAAGGTGAACGGTTTAGTATTCAACTGGAGATAATGTTGTTTTCAAAAGATGCGCCGTCGTTGGAAGTAATTTGTCATTTCATTATTTGTTAACATTTGTATGCGTAATGTAAATATACAGTACACTATTTTAATTACTTTATAATAATTACATGAAAGAATCATTTGAAATACACTTGTTAATTCGTGTCATTTTTCTAACGTAAATAAAATAGTATATTTATATTATAAATAAACGTAGTGTACTTCAATAATTTTTTTATACTTTAAACCTTTTGTTTCGTAACAAATTATTATTCAGAATCCTGTACATTCAACAGTTTAAATAACATTTTTAACATTTATAAACTTGAGTGTTGCCATTACCTTATCTTTTATACCCAGAGAACTTGGTAGGTTAAAAACCCTGGCATTTACACAAATAGTTAATTACTAATGAATCACGTTTTTACTTATTTTTCATTTATATATTATTGTTTTATTCCTTTATTTAGAAAGAACAAACACCCTTTTAATTTAATCCAGGTCTATGAGACTGCATTCAATGTTTGAATTGTACATTGAAAAACTGAAAAATTCATAAATAAACAAAACAAATAAATCAATAATAAATAATAAATGTTTGAATACGTAGTAAAGAGGTATGAAGGATGAACAAGTTCATTGTTGGGCTATTTTGAAAATACATTTATTGATAATGAATGAACATGTAAAAAGGCAAAATAAATTAAAAACAAATTTTGATTATAAAAATGTGTCCCTGAATAGAGACAGTATTTACATAGCATAAGGTCAACTCTCAAACAAATATACTTCTTAAATGTAATTACATGTATGCACATCAGGACTGCATGAAAGCGGCCGTTTCCTGCGTGGTTGTCATAACTGGGTTTTCTTCTATCTGCATTGCTGTGGAAGGTTGTTATAAACACATGTCTTCAATAAGCTCGGCTCTGCCTGGCAAACAACACGTACATATCTCTTCATCACACAAGAGCCAGGGGTTCTCCCGTAGTCTGTCGATTGTTGGCATACGTTGGCTGGTTTTTTTATTCCACAAACCTACGGTGGCAGAATGTACACATGTCTGATTGTCGGCAGTGAATGCTAATCTACTGTTTTGTATGTGGAGTTCACCAGCTGACATCGTCTTTCCTCTCCGTTCAGCCTAACTTATGGGAGCCTTTTTAGAAAAACTGCACCACACTCTCCTCTTCTTCTTGTTGAGGATCCAAGCCTAAGAATTTTACTCTTGCGTACTTACGTTAAGATGTAATAAAAGCAACTCTGATTCTGATCCTAGTGGGACAGTAGATGGACTCACCTTGCTCTCTTCATCTGTGGTTATGGATGATATTTATATCATATTTATGATGGAGAAACTTAACCTAACCATGCACCTTATATATCTTAAAAAAACCCATTTCTATCTTGATGTTGCAACTTTCCCGTCAGGGGTATGTAAAACACCTCTTGTCTTACTTATAGGCTGCCTCTTGTATGTGTGTCTTGCTACTCATGAGAACCTCATAGTCATTTCAGTGCCCATGCTTTAATGCTCTCTGCGCCGCCTGAAGCTACGTTTGATTAGCAGACCTCCTGCGGCGTCGACCCCAACCAGAACCGACGTCCATGTGATGTTCTTCTGAGCGTCTCCCCCCCCCCCCCCCCCCCGCCACCGACCCCACCCTGCAAAGCCACCCTTCTGTGATCTTCTGTCCGGGGGAGCAGAGTGCGGATGACCGAGATGAAATGGCTTTGGGCGTGGATGCCCTGTGTCTCTGACAACGTGTCATTATGTGCAGTGGGGGGATGGAGTGGGGGTGGGGTGGGGTGGGGTGGGGGGGGGGGGGGGGGGGGGGGAGTAAGAGCAAGAGCGTGGTGTTTTGGCCGTTCAGCCTGCATTCCAGTGAAATTAAGCTAAAAACCGTCTTGTCTGTGTGTGTGCAAAGCACCAGGATTCCGGCCCTCCTCCTCCTCCATAGCTGGTGGATCGGTGTGCAAAGATCTTCGATTCAGATATACCACAGTATTACTTTTTCACGCAGGACGATGTCTCTGCCACGGGTGGCCTGAAAATATCAGACACAAACTTGCACTTGGATTTGTTGAGTTCAACCAGGTCTCTAAAGTTAATGCCAAGGCTTCGGGTGATGCCAACAACCCAGAGCAACCAGAGGTCCTTTCCCCAGTTTTGAAAGCTACGGTACTGGGTATTTGGCAGGCTCCTGCCGTCGATCCAAAAGTCCTCCCTTCCCTGAGACGGACCGGGCGGCTGGATCATGTCTTGGACATCCTGGGGTAGAGGACCTTGATGGCCGAGGGGGAGAAGTTCCCAGAGGAGACGGTGTTCTCCAGACCCTCCAGCCTGTGGGACGTCCCGTCCGTCTTGCTGACGCTGCAGTCCAGGAAGGGCACGCCGATCTTCTTCAGCCGGCCGTCCTCGGTGAACAGGCAGCGACGGCAAAGCAGGCCCAGGATGGCCCTCCGCATGTCCTTGCTGGTCAGTGTGTAGATGATGGGGTTCAGCAGGGAGTTGAACATGGCGATGCCCAGGAAGTAGTCCGCCTCGTACAGCACCGTGCATTTCTTGGTTCCGCAGAAGAAATCGAGCAGCAGGAAGACGAAGAGGGGGAGCCAGCAGGCGATGAAGACCCCCAGCACGATGGTGACCGTCTTCAGCAGGGCCAGGTACTTCTGGGACTTGCGGGCGAGGCCCTTGCGCTGGGCACCCAAGCCCATCCGCTGGGTGTTGGACTTGACGATGCGGAAGATGCGGATGTAGAGCACGACGATGGACAGGAGGATGCCCGAGAACACGCTGACGCAGAAGAGGATGTAGCTCTTGGCGTAGAGCGGCAGCACCGTGGAGCACTGGTCCTGACGCAGGCGGTCCAGGCAGTTCCAGCCCAGGATGGGCAGGACCCCCAGGAACACGGAGAGCACCCAGCTGGCCCCGATCAGCGCGAACATGCGGCCCTGCTTGCCGCCCTGGTACGGCTTCATCCTCACCATGGTGACGTGCCGCTCGATGGCGATGGCCAGCAGGCTGATGACGGACGCCGCCAGCATGATGAAGACGCCGCCCTCCCGCAGGAACCACTGCACGGGCGTCATGGTGAGCGTGTTGGCGCCCGACGTGACGATGTTCACCATGTAGGTGAAGCCGGCCAGCAGGTCGGACAGCGTCAGGTTGCCCAGGAGGTAGTACATGGGCACGTGGAACTTCTTGTTCTTCCACAAGGCCAGCAGCACCACGGCGTTCTCCAGCACGATGATCAGGCACACCAGCAGGAAGACGACGGATTCCGCCTTCAGCCCAGAGCTGTACCTGGTGCCGTTCATCTTGCCCAGGTAGCAGTAGTGGTCCATGATGACGGATTCGTTGTGGTAGTCGCGGAACATCCTGACGAGGTAGCCGGACTGAGACGTGGGGGGGGCGGCGGCGTGCGGAGCGTGGGACGCCTCGGTGGCCATCTTTCAGGGGGCTGTGCGGGGGTGAAGAAGTGGGTCCGTTTCTTCTTTCAGCTGGATTCAAACCGTATTGTTGTTGCTGCTCCGTCCACTGTTGGTCGGATGGGGGTCATGAAGTCCTTCCGCAGTGAATGGTCTCTGACCTCCACGGGGTTTTAGACCGAAGATGAAGGTGGCAGGCTTTTGTTGTCGCTCCGGTTGTTGTTTTTTTCCCCTCAGATGAACTTTTTAGCACTTGTGCGTTGTTTCACAATTTTTAGTTTCCATGGAACTCCACAAGAGGGGGTTGCGGGCGATCTCTGGAAGGATGGAGGCAAACGAGAAAGTCACGGACAGAGTCAGACGGGATAGCCTACTTAAACCAACAACGAATACATTAAATCCAAACACATAATACTTGGGCTCGGACGTAGGACATTTGCGTCGAATGAAACACATGAACCCCGTAATATGAAATGCGTGGAAAGGTGGATCTTAATGTTAACTTACAATCTTACAAAATGAATACTCTTAGGCTTCTTTGTATGATTAGTAGTCTATGGAAGGTCGCAATTCGCTAAATTGGCAAACATTGATTAGAGTAATTGAATGAAGTCAGTCTTTGACACATCTATTACACATTGTATAAGGCTTTGAATTTGCGTTCAGCTGAATTTGAAACCCATTTCGCAGACGTCCAAAGCCCAACATCCCTCTACCGGAGCGCACTAGTTCTGCTTAGTGGAGTTAGTATTTACTACTTTAGACCCAGGCCTACATATTTACAATTTATACATAGCTGCAATTCAAATGATAGTCTAGCCCGTGTTCTTGCCTATACGAGAGCCTCTTTCAGCAGCAGAATACGAATTCCGTTGGTCTTTACGGCGCACACATTAGGTCCGATAGCGTTTGGATTCGCCCACCGACGCGCAGAAGAAGCCCCCCCTGTGTGGAGCAAGGCAGCAACGCACCTGGGAATAGCGATGAAAAATCCCGCAGCGCCTCCCATGAAGCCCAACGACGAGGTGATCCGCGGCAGAGCTTCACACACGCTCCGAGGATCACTGCTGACACGAGAGAGTGGCGGTGTGGGAATGGTGTGGGACAGGACTCGACACGAAGTGGGCTGCTCCTTCTCCTCCCCCTCCCTCCCTCTCTCTCTCCCTCCCTCCCTTCGTCGGTGACCCCGTATCGTAGGCCATCAACCCTGCAATTGACGTTGAATGCTTTCCCCGTAGGGGGGAGGGGGGGGGGGGGGGGGGGGGGGGGGGGGGGGGTCGTGAAGGTAATGTCATTAAACCGCTCATTATGTCAGGGATTTAGAGCAGCTACTCTAGTTCCCAAACCACCGACACCTGAGGAATGCGGTTCACTTTCCTGCCGTTGGTAATTTGATGCGCTGCGTGGAGATTTTCAAACGAAGGCTATTAGTAGGATACATTTAATGAGTTGCTTTTCAGGTTTGTTGTTATAAAGTAATCTGCTCTGTGTGTGTGTGTGTGTGTGTGCGTGTGCGCGTGTGTGTTTCTCTTTCTCTCTCTCACACCCCCCCCACACACACACGCTCTCTTTCTGTTTCACAGTTTCATCAACTGTTCATTTGTGTGTCTTCAGGTGGGGTTTTCTGTGTGAAAAATGTAGGCCCACATACGTTGTGTTCTTCATGGATTTCTCACTGTCAACCCGGTTTCCCATCTCGCGTAGTTCTGTAGTGTGTGGTTCTTTAGGTATAGAGGGCTCATCCAGAGTGCTTAGGGTTAGGCGTCCCATAGTGTGGCCTGTGTGAATCCCTTTGAAGTAACCGGGATTAGGGGCTATAACATTTACTTGACTAACTCTATCTATACAGCTATCTAGACATAGAGACGTGCACGTATACCCACCATGTGTATAACCATCTTATAGTAGCAGTATGAAACATTGCGTGAGGCATCGCTCACACTGGCCGGGCGGGAAATTACGCAGGCGACGAGGTGACCGCGTGATTGGTCACCCTGGACTTTCTCTAAACAGGAAGTGGCCTCATTGTGCCGGGCAGGGAGGGATATCCTCGAGAAACACGATGATGTCATGGAGCGTACTCAAAACGAGACCGTAGAGCTTCGAGGACACCGTCATCTTCGTCCTCTTCTTCGTCCTCTAGCTCACTCACTTGACCTCTGGGGAGAGAGAGAGAGAGAGAGAGAGAGAGAGAGAGAGAGAGAGAGAGAGAGAGAGAGAGAGAGAGAGAGAGAGAGAGAGAGAGAGAGAGAGAGAGAGAGAGAGAGAGAGAGAGAGAGAGAGAGAGAGAGAGAGAGAGAGAGAGAGAGAGAGAGAGAGAGAGACGCAGCGATCCGCAGGTTCAATTCCACAGGACGTTTTGGTGTTCTGTGACTGGTGCGCCATGCTTCTCCTCCATAAATAGATTTTATACTCCTGCTCGGCTCAGAAGAGGTTTAATCTTTTTACTGTCAACTGTTTCACCTCCTCACCTGCTCTCTTCCTCCTCCTCCTCCTCCTCCTCACCTGCTCCCCTCCTCCTCCTCCTCCTCATCCTCCTCACCTGCTCCCCTCCTCCTCCTCCTCCTCCTCCTCCTCCTTCCCACCTGCTCTCTGTTTCTCTCTTTTAGGGCCGGTTCTGAGTTTTATGGTGGGTTCCCGGCTGACTGTGCAGGACCACCACCAGGTTAGGGAGACCTTCGTCAGACCTGCCCTGGACCTCAGATCCAGGGCGGGTTCCCGTTATTAATCCCTGGTGGAGCTTGTTTCTGTTTCGGTAGTTGCTCTGGCCAAGATCATATAAAATAGACTCGATTTAAGGGGAACATATATGAAATTGAAGTTGTGAATTGCAGACTACAGAACAATGTATGTGTGTGAGTAAATACAATGCTCATCTAAAAATGTAAATATGGTACGCATAGATATACGCAAGATATACATCCTAAAAAACATATGACAAATATAAGGTCCAAAATGAACATCAATGGAGGATAGATTTGAGCATTTGGCAGGTCCAAAAGATTCAGGGTTCATATTAAAACAGTTAGCCGGTAGATGCTCCCTCTCTGGCCGGCAGAAAGACAACAATTACAAAGTTAATTTTGGACTCTTTATAGCCCTAGACCCTAACCAGACCTGGAGACCCCCTGGCTCTCCCTATCAGCCCCCCCCCCCCCCCACCCAGCAGGCCCAGCCCCCCCCCCCCCCCCACCCAGCAGGCCCAGCCCCCCCCCCCCCCCACCCAGCAGGCCCAGCCCCCCCCCCCCCCCCCCCAGCAGGCCAGCCCCCCCCCCCCCCCCCCCCCCCCAGCAGGCCAGCCCCCGGCGGTGCAGCTTTGACAGGCCCTGCTGGGTCCCCTCAGATTAGTTAGCACACAGAGAGGAGGGTCACAGCAGGGGGGCCAGACTGCTCTCCATTAACCACACACACACACACACACACACACACACGCACACGCACACAGCACACGCACACGCACACGCACACACACTCACACACTCTCACACACACACATACACTCACACATACTCACACACACACACACACTCACATACACACACACTCACACACACATACACACTCACACGCACACACATACACATACAAACACACACACACTCACATACACACACACACACACATACACACTCACACGCACACACATACACATACAAATACACATACACATACACATACACTCACACATACTCACACACACACTCACACACACACACACATATACACAATCACACACACACACATATACACAATCACACACACACACATATACACAATCACACACACACACACACACACACACACACACACACACACACACACACACACACACACACACACACACACCTTTAGAGCGGCCATGTTGAAACAGCTTTTTCTGTATATAGTGTGTATCGTGTGTATAGCATGTCTCTCTCTATCGTTGTCCCTCATTTCCCTTCAGATGATTTCTTGGCATGGTGAAGGATACATCTGCATTGCCAAAGCACATAAAAATGCTTTGGCAAAAAGGTGTTGAATAACTTCCAATTAAATAAATTAATTGCCAAGGAAAATAAACCTTGACATTGCCAAAGCACATCAATACTGAAATTAAGGAAGCATATTAAAAACAGCAAATCAATGTCTGTCTTTGTCTTTTTAATTTGTGTTGGCTTTCTCTTTATCTCTCATCTTTATATGAATTTGATGTAAACTGTTTTTATTGTCTGGGAAAGCTAAACAAACTTTTCCAATGAAAGTAGACCACGATGAGTAACGTGTTGAAGACCAACTGAACATAATATACAGTTGGCACAACCAACTAACAAAGTAAAACAACAACAATGTGTAAGCTGTGTCTGGGGGCGTCTGGAATGCAGTGCTCTCTGCGCCAACTGCCCTGGCTCCCGGATGCTATATGACGTTAGCGGCCTTGCTAACAGGAAGTAGGCTAGAATGTCCTGAGCCGTAATGGCCCTCCTTTTGTGTTTAAGCTCTGCTGTTGCTGCCGTCGACAACCTAGCTTCCTTTGTCACTAGCACAATGCTCATAGCTAACCTCATGACGCTAGCGCCGGACCTTTCGGGGAATGTTTTCTCATGATGCTCTGCGTCCGAACCAAATACATAGTAGCTCTACGACCAGATCGTTTCACAATCAGAAAGAGCGTTTTGGACCTTCTTCACATACGGCGGCCATCTTGGATCCAAACGCAAGCTGGGTGGGGGAACTGTATGTGGAATTCCGCTATCAAGATGGCCGCTACGTGAATAGGTCTATTGCCAGGTAACATTGTACATACAAGGAATTCTTTATTGACACTTGACTGCATCATGATCCCCCCCTAACCCCCCCCCCCCCCTTGTCCCTTTACAGGAATCCTAGAAATAGTCCATCCGGGGCCAGAGGTCATCACTTCTGCTGCTTCAGCAGCAGCTGTGTTGTCGCCCCGACCCCAGAACCCTTTCCTAGCCGGAGGAAATGGAGAGAATGTGAAACACCCTGGCTTTGATTTCCTCTTCCATGGCTTCTCCTGCCAGGGCAGAGAGGTACGGGGGCGGGGGGAGAGAGAGGTGAGGTACGGGGGGGAGAGAGATGAGGTACGGGGGCGGGGGGAGAGAGAGGTGAGGTACGGGGGTGGGGGGAGAGAGATGAGGTACAGGGGCGGGGGGAGAGAGAGGGTGAGGTACGGGGGGGAGAGAGATGAGGTACGGGGGCGGGGGGAGAGAGAGGTGAGGTACGGGGGTGGGGGGAGAGAGATGAGGTACAGGGGTGGGGGGAGAGAGAGGTGAGGTACGGGGGGGAGAGAGATGAGGTACGGGGGTGGGGGGGGAGAGAGAGATGAGGTACGGGGGTGGGGGGAGAGAGATGAGGTACAGGGGTGGGGGGAGAGAGAGGTGAGGTACGGGGGGGAGAGAGATGAGGTACGGGGGTGGAGGGAGAGAGAGGTGAGGTACGGGGGGGAGAGAGATGAGGTACGGGGGTGGGGGGGAGAGAGAGATGAGGTACGGGGGTGGGGGGAGAGAGATGAGGTACAGGGGTGGGGGGAGAGAGAGGTGAGGTACGGGGGGGAGAGAGATGAGGTACAGGGGTGGAGGGAGAGAGAGGTGAGGTACGGGGGTGGAGGGGGGAGGTCAACAGGTCAACTTACTGGAAACGTTTGCTTTTCACGACCTGGTCTGCGGGGGCACCTCTCTCCAGATACGGAGAGGAGCTAAATCAAAACAGATTCATGTGGACCTGCTTAGCTTTAACACCGCCAGGGTTAGGGGTTCCATTTCCAGCCGGTAGAGCAAGGCATTACCGCTGCCACGGTTAGGAGTTTGGTTCCCCACTAGGGACGACCATGCTGAGATCGTATGCACGCACAGTATTGTGAGAGAGATGAAGATGTCCACCTCATGGTATATGTTTGTTACTTCATGACTTTTTATTTATTACTTAGGTATCTAGCAGTGCACTTAGTCTGAAGCGACTTACTGTGAATTAGACAAAGTACTTACCGTTGGGTTGTAGCGTGTGTGTGTGTGTTAAGTGTGTGTGTGTGTGTGTGTGTGTTTGTTAGGGGGTTCCAAGGCTCCGTTACATAGTCCATTGTGATTGTAATGGCTGCTTGCTAACGGCTGGTTAAGAAACGGCTAAGACATCAACTTCTCATTCCTTCTCAGAGAGAGAAGGAATGAAGAGAACAATATCATGCAGACGCTCTCTGGGGTCCACCTGTCTTCCCTGCGTGCATGTGTGAGTGTGTGTGTGTGTGTGGTCTAATGTTCCCAACCCTTCAACCTCAGCAGGAGCTAATGAGTCCACTATCGGACCATTTGAATTCTAATCACAGACATTCAGCCATTAGCCCCCCACCCACCTGTCACACACACACACACACACACACACACACACACACACACACACACACACACACACACACACACACACACACACACACACACACACACACACACACACACACACACACACACACACACACACACACACCATCAAACTGGTAGCCTAACTATAACCACACTCTAAAGGACCTGGGTTATTTTACATTGTCTTGCTCTTATTCTCTTCCTCTTTCTTCTTGAATGTGTGTGTGTGTGTGTGTGTCTTTGTGAGTGTGAGTGTGTGTGTGTGTGTGTGTGTGTGTGAGTGTGTGTGTGTTTTTGTTGCATGAGTGCTGCCTCCTTCTGTCATGCAAACTGATGCAAATCTGCAGAAAATGAAAGAAAATCGCTGCATACCAGACGGCTGCACATGTACTGCTGCTATGGAATGCAGTTCGTACTTCCCTCCTCTCTCTCTTTCTCTCTCTCTCTCTCTCTCTCTCTCTGTCTCTCTCTCTCTCTCTCTCTCTCTCTCTCTCTCTGTCTCTCTCTCTCTCTCTCTCTCTCTCTCTCTCTCTGTCTCTCTCTCTCTCTCTCTCTCTCTCTCTCTCTCTCTCTCTCTCTCTCTCTCTCTCTCTCTCTCTCTCTCTCTCTCTCTCTCTCTCTCTCTCTCCCTCTTTCTCTCTCTCTCCCTCTTTCTCTCTCCCTCTCTCTCTCTCTCTCTCTCTCTTCTCTCTCTCTCTCTCTCTCTCTCTCTCGCTCTCGCTCTCACTTTCATTCTCTCTCTCTCTCTCGCTCTCCCTCTGCTCATAGAAAGAGAGGGAAAGAACCACAGAAGGAAGGGGAGAGAACAAAGACTTATACGGAGAAAGAGAGAGACATTTCTTAATAAAAAGAGAAAGAGACAGAGAGTAAGAGAGAGAGGGGGGAGAAAGGGGAGAGAGAGAGGGAGACACAGAGAGAGAGTCAGAGAGTTAGACAGAGTAAGAGAGAGAGAGTGCAAGAGAGAGAGAGAGAGAGAGACGGAGAGAGAGTCAGAGAGTTAGACAGAGGGAGAGAGAGAGAGAGAGAGTGCAAGAGAGAGAGAGAGAGAGAGAGAGAGAGTCAGAGTTAGACAGAGTGAGAGAGTGAGAGAGGGAGAGAGAGAGAGAGACGGCTAGACTTGGTCCCTTGAGTTTTATAAGCGGTCTCTCACTTGTGTCGAGGCGAAGCCTCCTTATGTAGTCTCGGTCACGTTAAAGTGAACGGCAGGGCAATAAGCCATCGATGTTTTCCACTGCAAAAACACAGTTGTTGTTTTAAAGACTTTTCTCCCATCAAGAATTCCTTCCGTCTTTCCAAAAGGACAGCGGGCCGAAGTGGGACTGTTATTATTGTTATAAACGCCACGTATGGGAACGCCGTCTAAACGTAAACATCCTGACGGCGACTACATTGTCACTGGTTGTCACCCTCGGGCTGGCTCGGGTTTACAATCAATCAGCTCCCAGTGGAGACTCCAGACACTTCTGTGTTCTTTAAATGTATTCCTTATCTATACTATATACTTATTCTATATACTTATATATACCTACTTTAGATGTACTCCTTATCTATAGACCTACTCTAGATGTACTCCTTATCTATAGACCTACTCTAGATGTACTCCTTATCTGTAGACCTACTCTAGATGTACTCCTTATCTGTAGACCTACTCTAGATGTACTCCTTATCTGTAGACCTACTCTAGATGTACTCCTTATCTATAGACCTACTCTAGATGTACTCCTTATCTATAGACCTACTTTAGATGTACTCCTTATCTATAGACCTACTCTAGATGTACTCCTTATCTATAGACCTACTCTAGATGTACTCCTTATCTATAGACCTACTTTAGATGTACTCCTTATCTATAGACCTACTCTAGATGTACTCCTTATCTATAGACCTACTTTAGATGTACTCCTTATCTATAGACCTACTTTAGATGTACTCCTTATCTATAGACCTACTCTAGATGTACTCCTTATCTATAGACCTACTCTAGATGTACTCCTCTTATAGATATACTCCACATAGTCTCGCGGATGTCGTTGTCCATAAACTGATTACACGTCAGTCCATCCGATTATTTAGATCTGGATCTGTAGAAAGTTCTAAATGCTAATTGTCTTTTGTAGCTGTTGGTAGAGATTTCCCCTCATCAGTGTAAAATTGTACCAAAGTTATTTTTATATAAATAAGGAGGTGAGAATTTGATTTATTGTGAGAGCTGCAGCCAGATGTGATTTGATTTTGTTTTCAAAGTGAAGTTTGGTTTTCATCTCATTGTGTCCACGACGCAGCCTGGCCACTCAGCGCTGACTTTGGGACGTTTCTTGAGACAAGCTTAAACCTCCTCCTCGCTTCATTCAGTGTTTGCATTGAGCTTCGCGTGTCGACCATGTTCACCAGCGATAAAGAGTGACCTATGAACTTGATGGAGCGCTCCACCCGTCCCCCTCTCCACCCGTCCATCCCTCCCTCCCCCGATCTCCTCCTCAGATGATGGAGCTGTTGTCCACATTCTCCTTCTGCACCGACCGTCTCCACCTCCTCTTCCTCCTCCTCCTCCCCTGTCACGTTGTCACTGTCTAACCGTCTAACCTCCAGGGCGACCTTGAACCCCCCCCCCCCCCCCGACCTCTGACCCCCGGCTGGGTCAGAGGTCACCCGAAGATAACAGCAGTCCTGTCCACGGCCCCGCGGTTCCTCTGGGAGCCTCGGTGTCTGGATCCCTCCGCAGCGTCATCTCCCCGCCTCTGCTTCCCGTGTTCCGGGAGAGAGACAGGCGGTTGCCGCGGTGACCGCCGTCGTCGGCGTTGTCATGGTCCAGCCGCGGGGGCCGTGGGGGTTTTCTTTCCAGGCGGTCCGCTCCCCTCCGGGGTCCTCATGAAAGAGAGTTCTGTTAGCGGCGTGGCAGCTTGGGGATGAGTTCATCATAGAGGGAGGGGGGGTGGGGGGGGGGGGGGGTGAGGAAAGTGCGGAGAAAGGGGAGAAAGAGGGAGGGAGGGAAGGAATGGAAGAATGGAGGGATGATGTTCATTCTGGTGGGGGGGGGGGACGGCGGGAGGGGAGGAAAGTTGGGAGAAAGGGGAGAAAGAGGGATAGAAGCGAGAGTGGAGAAAGGGCAGATGAAGGGGTGAAAGGATGGAGGGATGGAAGGAGCGATACAAAGAATATTTGGCACATTTCGAGCAGGAGAAAGGGGGGTGGAGGGGGACAAGGGAGAGGGAGAGGGAGGCGGGGCTGGGGTTAGGGGTGTAGAGTTACTGTGGGCGGCGTTGATGGCTGAATTAGGGGGTGACTCATGGGAGGAAAAGAGGGAGAGAGAGAGAGAGAGAGAGAGAGAGAGTAGGGGCCTCTGTGTGTGTGAATGAATTCAAAAATGTTTGGTTCCCATACACCGAAACACACAAACATACACTTTCTCACAGAGGTCATAACCAGGGAAACCCCCTTCCTCCTACACACACACACACACACTCACACAACCATACACACACACACACACACTCACAACCACACACACACAAACACACTCACACACACACACACACACTCACAACTACACACACACAAACACACAAACACACGCACACACAAACACACATAAACACGCTGCTGCCCAGATTGTGGGCGATTCCAAAAGGATGAGCATGTCAATCTTGTCACCATGACAACAGCGAGAGAGTCTATTCTCCCTCCCCGTAGGCGCAGCAGGGTTTCTGGTTGTGTGTGCGTGTGCGTGTGTGTGTGTGTGTGTGCGTGTGTGTATTCTCTTCATTACGCTGACTCATTTCATGACCGACCTGTTTCTTCTTCTTCGTCTTCTTGTGCAGGGGAATTCTGCGAGAACCAGGAGCAGTTGAGGATACGGTGTGATGTCATCACTGAGAGGCGATCACACAGGATGCGCCGCTCAAAGACTACCGGCTAGGGGAGGGGGGGGGGGGGGGGGGGGGGTACACAGGAGGAGGAAACCCAGGGGTAGAGCACAGAGTAGTGCACGTGAGCACAGTGTATACAGGTAATAGTGCACGTGACCACAGTGTATACAGGTAATAGTGCACGTGAGCACAGTGTATACAAGTAATAGTGCACGTGAGCACAGTGTATACAGGTAATAGTGCACGTGAGCACAGTGTATACAGGTAATAGTGCACGTGAGCACAGTGTATACAGGTAATAGTGCACAGCAGAACATGGAGTTGTAGACGTGTGCTTAGGGAAATGGCGTGGCGTCAGCGTCGTAAGCGGGGCGTGTAGAAGTGTCCTCTGGGTTCTCTGGAGCAAGGGGGTTATAAATACCGCATTATTGCACCCTATTGTCTCAGCTTTCAATAGCAGCCGGCCCTCCCATTGGTCAATCTGGAGCCAATCTGCGGGCCATTGTCTGCATGTCTCACCTCCGCCAGAGGCGAGACTCCGAGGTTTTTATGCATTACTGAGTTACTGTACTCCGGGCTTCCTGTGGGATAAAAAGCTTTCAGGAAACCGTAAACCTCAGTACCTGCAGATGGGTGACGATAAGAGTGACATGTCTGGTAGACCTCTGTCTTCTTCTCTGTCTCTCTGTGTGTCTCTGTCTGGTTTCTGTCTCTCTGTGTGTCTCTGTCTGGTTTCTGTCTCTCTGTGTGTCTCTCTGTTTTCTGTCTCTCTGTTTGTCTCTGTTTTCTGTCTCTCTGTGTGTCTCTCTCTGGTTTCTGTCTCTCTGTTTGTCTCTGTTTTCTGTCTCTCTGTGTGTCTCTCTCTGGTTTCTGTCTCTCTGTTTGTCTCTGTTTTCTGTCTCTCTGTGTGTCTCTCTCTGGTTTCTGTCTCTCTGTTTGTCTCTGTTTTCTGTCTCTCTGTGTGTCTCACTCTGTTTTCTTTATCTTAACATTCAAAGGGCTTTATATGCATGGAAAATGTAATTTTATATTCCCAAGCACAACGATATATAATACAGTGCAAATCCAAACAGCATGGTCGGGATCGGAGTAGGAGATAAGAGTAAATCAAACTATTTCCTGGAACTGGGGCATAACATGAGAGACTTTACCCATCTCTGATAATAACATATATTTAAACAAAACCCATCTCTCTCTCTTTGTCTCTCTCATTCTCTCTTTGTATTATATTACGATGACTTTTACATTACCAAAGTTCTCTCTCTCTCTCTCTCTCTCTCTCTCTCTCTCTCTCTCTCTCTCTCTCTCTCTCTTATCTTTCTCTCAATGTGTTTATTTCGGTCCTGTCTCCCTGTCTTGATATATATATGCTTCTATAAAGCATAGAAGCACACACACACACACATATATATATATATATATATGTGTGCTTCTATAAAGCATAGAAGCACACTTCCAAATGGTTCTCATATTAAATCAATGTGTGTTGCTGCTCCATATCTTCAACAAGTCTGGTTAGCAACAGAGCCGCTAGCCCCCTCTCTGGGCCTGTGTGAGTGTGTCTGTGTATGAGTGTGTCTGTGTGTGAGTGTGTCTGTGTGTTAGTGTGTCTGTGTGTGAGTGTGTCTGTGTGTGAGTGTGTCTGTGTATGAGTGTGTCTGTGTATGAGTGTGTCTGTGTATGAGTGTGTGTGTGTGAGTGAGTGTGTGTGTCTGTGTGAGTGTCTGTGTGTGTGGAGGGGCTGGGGGTTAGGTGGGGGTGGGGGGGGGGGGGGGGGGGGTGGGTGGGGGGGTGGGGTGGGGTGGTGGTGGGGGCGGGGTTTGGCCCAGACCCTCATCCAGGTCTGGTTCCTCTGGTCCTGGACGTAATGCAAACCAAAAGTATTGTTGTTGTGCTCTGGTTTCTGGATCTCTCTGTGGTGTGGCTGCGCGCCCGCTGGAAATGACAGTGGAGCGTTTCTCCGTTGGTCAGCGCAGCGCTTCAAACAGCGTGAAGTATGTTTCACAGCCGCAACGCTCCGCCGAACAGGAAACCTGGCGGGGAATGTTATCGTGAATGTGCGGAGGAACGATATCGCTGTCGTCACGGCTTTGGCTAAATACGTCTATATTTTCCTCTGCGTGAGTCGACCCCATCCCCCTGTCCTTGCACTACCCATGCTTGGCTGTAGATGGACACCAGATCGTGTGCTTGAAGTTAATTGTGGAGCTGGTCTGTGTGTAAGTGGTCAGGGCTGTTCCACTTCCCAACCCCCCCCCCCCCCCATGTCTGCAACCTACAGCGAGAGGCCTGAACGTTACCTCCTCCTGAATGTGTCTGGTAGTCCCTTTGTCTTAAAGCCCAACCGCTCAGAAAGCCCAATATTTCCTTCTCCATAAGAACATGAGGCTGGATAGGATTGTCAGCAGAGCTCTGGTGTAATGCTGATACGCTCTCAGACACAGGAAGTGAAAGGCCCGAGTGTTTTCATTGGCTGACGTACATCTGCCCTCTGGCAGCCATTAGGAGCCAGTCTAATCTATAGAACACATACGTTCACACACAACCACACACGCACACACACACACACACACACACACACACACACACACACATACACACGCTGGGACAAACACACACACATACACATACACACACACACACATACACACTGGGACGTGCGCACATACACACACATACACACACTGGGACGCACACATACACACACAGGTGGGGGGGTGGGAGAGAGGTGGGGTGGGGGGGATTAGGCCCACTGAGGCAGCTGTGGTGGTGGAGATGAAGGCGGGGTTGGGTTGGAGGTGTGGTGGTCTTATCCAGACCCTCGTGGTCTAAAGCCTGGACCAGACCTCCTCCATCTAGCGAGTGGAGCATCCATGTTGTAGAGAGCCAAACACATTTAAAGTCTGATAGCAGACCAGGTTAAATCTGGGTGGACTGGGTCTTTCACTGTCTTTCGCTTCATGTTTATTTCAACCAATCATGTTACTGGAGGCAGGGATCTTCTGGTTTCTGGTTTCCTGCCCAGGCTCTGTGCCGTCTCCCCCAAAAGTTCAGTAGGACTGCTGGATCAGAGGTTCTGCTGTAACACAGTAGGACTGCTGGATCAGAGGTTCTGCTGTAACACAGTAGGACTGCTGGATCAGAGGTTCTGCTGTAACACAGTAGGACTGCTGGATCAGAGGTTCTGCTGTAACACAGTAGGACTGCTGGATCAGAAGTTCTGCTGTAACACAGTAGGACTGCTGGATCAGAAGTTCTGCTGTAACACAGTAGGACTGCTGGATCAGAGGTTCTGCTGAAACACAGTAGGACTGCTGGATCGGAGATTAAAACAAGACATATGTTGTATACATTGTACGGTCAATAATGTCTGCAGCGATGGGTAAAGACTAGCCCAAGTCCCTCATTCTGTCTCCCAGTTCCTGGAAATAGTTTGATTAACTCCCAACCATTACCAAATGTTTGTTCTACTGTAATAGTACTGGTTATTTATAATTGACTTTATGTTGACCTTTTTATAGTACTTTGCCATTTTTCCGTTGTTCATTTTCCCAGCCATAAAACTCTTTTGAATTGAAATTGAGTTGAATGGACAGACGCAGCCGTGATGGAGAACAGCTGTGGGGGGAAGCAGAGGATGAAGTGTGAGAGTCCGTCATAACAAGGTGACGGAGGGTGGGGTCCACGCTGGAGCTGGGGCCCCTGCTGGGTCTGAGCGAGAGAGGGCGGGAGGGTGGGGGAGAGAGAGAGAGGGAGAGAGGGCGGGAGGTTGGGAGAGAGAGAGAGAGAGAGGGCGGGAGGGTGGGAGAGAGAGGGAGAGAGAGGGAGAGAGAGAGGGAGAGAGGGCGGGAGGGTGGGAGGGAGAGAGGGAACAAGAGAGCGGGAGAGAGGGCGGGAGGGTGGGAGAGAGGGAGAGAGGGCGGGAGAGAGAGAGAGGGAGAGAGGGCAGGAGGGTGGGAGAGAGGGAGAGAGGGAACGAGAGAGAGGGAGAGAGGGAGAGAGAGAACGAGAGAGAGGGAGAAATAGGGAGAGGGAGAGATAGATAGAGAGAGAGAGCGTGAGAGAGAGAGAGACAGCGAGGGGGGGGGGGGGGGGTAAGTAGTTATGTAAGGTATTCCACTGTAAAACCCTGGCAGAGAAACAAGGGTTGTATTCTTCCCAGGCCCGTCGTGTTGCTCCCGCTGCCAAACACTTCTCCCCTCTCCTCAAGCGAGGAGGGTGAACGACTGTTGGAGGTACATGAATAAAAGTTCTCAGGTGGGAATCGGCCAATAGTTATTTCAGTCCAGTCCAGCCCCCGCTGCACAGTGGCGTTTTATGGGTACCACAGGTGAGAGACGCTCTTCCACACGTTAGATGTCAGAGTAAGACATCATCACCCAGTCACACATCAGGGACATGTGTGTGTGTGTGTGTGTGTGTGTGTGTGTGTGTGTGTGTGTGTGTGTGTGTGTGTGAATGGGGATGGAGTCAGAGGAGGAGAGGTGGAGGGGGATTCGAGGTGAAAGTGTGGTTGGTGGTGGTGGTGGTCGAGGGGGAGGTGGGTGAAAGGGTACCGATAGTAGAAGTTGAGAAGTACCTTTAGAAGCGTTGTTCTCTCTCTCAGTTGGAGGAAGATTTGGGGTGCAGTCCGGCTTATTGTAGTGGGTGTTCTGTGATGACCCCCTCCTCCCCGTAAATCATATTAAGGTATGGAAAAATGGACACAGATGTATTTCTTTCTACAATATCACATCTGAGTAAAAATGTCAATTCAAATGTAATCGCACAGCGAGCTGTCGACATACAATCATAAGACAACGTGACCATATAAGGCATGTAGAAATGGCTGCAAATTGACACCCAGGACGTGTGCACGTTGAAATCCAGTTGACGCTTTCCCAGACCGGCGACTGCGACCGTCTGAAGGGATTTAGAACGGTGACCCACGACCCCGGATGCCTGCTCCCAGCAAGAGCTTTGGTTGGTAGGGTCAGGCCCCGCACCAGCGACGCCCCCTCACCAGCGACGCCCCCTCACCAGCGATGCCCCCTCACCAGCGACGCCCCCTCACCAGCGATGCCCCCTCACCAGCGACGCCCCCTCACCAGCGACGCCCCCTCACCAGCGACGCCCCCTCACCGGCAACGCCCCCTCACCAGCGACGCCCCCTCACCAGCGACGCCCCCTCACCAGCGACGCCCCCTCACCAGCGACGCCCCCTCACCGGCGACGCCCTCTCACCAGCGACGCCCCCTCACCAGCGACGCCCCCTCACCAGCGACGCCCCCTCACCAGCGACGCCCCCTCACCAGCGACGCCCCCTCACCAGCGACCCCCCCCTCACCAGCGACGCCCCCTCACCAGCGACGCCCCCTCACCAGCGACGCCCCTCTCACCAGCGACGCCCTCTCACCAGCGACGCCCCCTCACCAGCGACGCCCTCTCACCAGCGACGCCCCGCCGGCTCTGAACCCAGATCTACTTTTCCGGTTGCCAGTGTGGCCGAGATCTACCTGTACAAATAGGGTGGCCGTACCTCGGGTAGCCGAACCCACGTTGCCACGGTGACCGCTTCCCTGCAAACCCTTTTCCCCCTCTGCTCGCATTCCCCGTGGCTCCCTGCCGCTGCAAGAGCACATTTTGGCAACGTTAGTTCCTTTTGCGTCTTGCGTCTGCAACGTCTTTCGACCGGATGTTTTACGCCGTTTTTTCTCGGTGGGCGTTTAGAAACATGGTGGGCGCACGGCAGATGCCTGTGTATCAAGTAGGCTACACCACTTGGCGTAGGTGTTGCCTACTGATGGTGAATACAGATGTCTGTGTCGCAGGGTGGTGGTGGTGGAGGTGGTGGTGGTGGTGGGCACCCTGATCTCCACGCCCACCCAGATGTTCATCTGTCACACATGTAAAAAAAAAACGAACGGATTCTACTCTGTAGCGTTCTATTCCATATTGTTAAATTCTTTTATAGTCTATTCTTTTTCTATAATGTACTACATCTGTCCTAAAACACACACACACACACACACACACACACACACACACACACACACACACACACACACACCGGGTTAACCACAGGGTTCCTGTTCTCCGCTCTGCAGAGAGAGGCAGTGTGGCACACACACACACACACACACGCACATCCTGTGCGCAGTGACACGGCTGTGTTGACGAGAGCTCGGAGTCGTCCTCACCACCTGGGCAGGCTCCCAGGTGTTCAGCAGCCACACCTCCTCCTCCTCCTCCTCCTCCTCCTCCTCCTCCTCTGATCCTCAACAACAGGACTACAGGAGACAGCGGCAGGGGGCTGGACACCTCCCCCTGTCCATGGGTGATGCTGAGGTTGGGAGGGGTCAGCCGCTTCAGTTTCCTCAGTGTGCACATCGCCGGGGGGACGGGGGGGGAGGGGGGGGGGACGGGGGGGGGGGACCTCTCTTGGACGCTGCACACGGACACCGCGGTCAGGAAAAGCTCGCCAGCGGGGCTCTGCAGCCTGAGAAGACTGAGGAAGTTGGCCGTGGACGCCAGCCTCCTCCTCAGGGAGTTCTGCAGGCGCGCCGCCGTCTGGCACAGGAGCTGTTCTGGCCCACGGCCGCAAACCCCTGCATCAGCAGGCATGGGCGGCCATGAACCATGGGCTATCAGTACAATACAGCACAGTTCCTTACTCGAGTAGACCCCTTCGGCTTGTTCTTGGGCTTACCAAAGCTTTAAAAAACACAGCATAGTCAAACATTAGGCGTGTAGGCCTACTGCCCAAGATTTTACTACAGTAGGCCTACTATATTCACCAGAATAGACTAAACGTAGCCTAAATAGGTTCATTTCATTTCAGAAATAACATCAGATATTTAGTCGATATACGGACCGCCAAGCTACAAATGTCCCCGCTTTTCATTTGAGAAACCTGGTCACCTTATTTTGAGCTGACAATGGGAATAACAAACCAGCCAGGATGGGCCAGGATGGGCCAGTCCAGCCTCAGCGTGCGGTGGGCTGGGGGGGGCATTATCCCCCTGACTCTGCCCAATATTCGCTTCCTGATTTAAAAAAATGTAATCTGCATTATTTGTACTTTTTTGCCACTTTCACCCTTTTCTTTACTTTCCCTTTGTATTATTATGAATGAATTCAACCGACACTCTTGCTTCTGAATGAGCCATCCGTTTAATGAGAAATCCAGGTAATTATCTGTATTCCTAGAACTATGTTTGGTCAATCATGGGAGTTGACGGGGTGTGGACTCTAAACGATCTCAGGACAATTGGTTGAAACAGAAAGTCCTGTGTTGTTGTGTTACACAGTTTGAGCATCTTGAAAAGTGCACTATCAACCATGACTGCTGCTGTTGTCCCAGGACTGAGTCATAGCTAATGTGCCATGCTTCTATATACACTTTGACACAGAAATCCTCTATCGGCTGTTATGTTTATTCGATTTTATACGTATATGACATGTGCTTTTATTGCGACTAGTGCTGGGCTGACCTGTTTTTCTGGTCTTAAACATTTCCTTGTACCGTTGACCCTGCGGTGACCTACGAATGAAACTGGGGCTGAACTGAAATGTGTTGGTGCTTCGACTCATTCCGATCTGGGATTTAAAAACATGTCTGGACGTTGATCTGAGGAGCGAGCACCAGATAAGTGCTTAGTCCAACACATGGTCACTCTTATTGTATTACCGCAATCTCTCCCTCCCTCCCTCCCTCCCTCCCTCCCTCCCTCCCTCCCTCCCTACTTCTGTGGTCTGATGTTCTCTGGAAAGAACTCCCAGTATGCCGACCTCCTCGCCACCACTGCCCGCCATGGCGTGCACACTCACCGCCAGGAGCGATGTTTGAGAAGGCTCTGGCCAAGGTTTTCTAAAGAACCTCGCTGTGTTCCGGAAGCTCGCCACGGGCTTCCGGAACACAGCGAGGTTCTTGATTGTATATAAATAACCCAGCTATAAATAAAACACATCAAATGTTGTGGACTTTAAAGACTCTTTGAGGCTTTTTCTTTGAAAGACCAGTCAAAGAAAAAAAGAAGTGCAATGAAATTTTCCCATCGTTTTTATTGGTGGACATGTTTTCGGGAAATTCGCGATAACAACAACCAGCAATGTGTTTCGCCTTCCTCTGCGTCCCACCCGGCTGACACAGGCCTGGTCTCTGCGTCCCACCCGGCTGACACAGGCCTGGTCTCTGCGTCCCACCCGGCTGACACAGGCCTGGTCTCTGCGTCCCACCCGGCTGACACAGGCCTGGTCTGTCCCCTGGTCTCCTTAGGCTCTTCTAAGGAAAATGTTGCTATAAACAAGGGGGTTTGAAGTGGTAATGTCTCATGCAAACGGCAAGTCGAGTCAAGTTAGTAATATTGGCATAACGTGTGGGTGAGGAATGAGGAAAGGAGCAATTATTATCTTGAGGTTAGTAGGAAACTTTCCTTGAATTGCTCGGACCTGTTTTCAGTTAAAAAGCATCATAGCGTCATTATTACCACACTTTGTCTACGGACAGTGTTCAAAACCGCTTTGAACCGTTCTACCGTTCAGTGAAATCCTTTGACAGAACAGACGTGTGTGTGATGAACTGTGGGCACATTCTGAGGGGATTGGATGCGCTTGAGGGAATATTTATCAGGTTTTGTCCCTGTCCCCGTCCTTCCTGCATGACCCCTTGGCATAGAGAACAAAAACGTGTACGTGTGTGTGTGTGTATCTGTGTGTGTGTGTGTGTGTGTGTGTGTGTTTGGGTTTGGTGTGTTTGTGTGTATGTGTGTATGTGTGTGTGTGTGGGTTTGGTGTGTTTGTGTGTACGTGTGGATGTGTGTGTGTGTGTGTGTGGGGGGGGGGGTTGGTGTGTTTGTGTATATGTGTGTGTGTGTGTATCTGTGTGTGTGTGTGTGTGTGTGTGTGTGTGTGTGTGTGTGTGTGTGTGTGTGTGTGTGTGTGTGTGTGTGTGAGACCATTAGAGCAGGGCATTTCCACAGGAACCAGTGGCCAGAGGGGCCTCTGTTGGCAGCCATCTTTTGTCCTTTAGCGTAGCATGAGTCAGCGTTGAGCGTTACACGTTCTTTAAAAACGGTGTCTGTTGGAAAAACACAATAAAAGGGGAGAGAACAAGAACAAACCATCCCCTTTCCCACCCTGTGATCATTGTTGATCACTTGTTGCGAGCTGAGTTATTTGTCATGAATCATGCGCTAGTCAGACATGATTAGTGCAAATTGGAGGATAAAGACCAGTGTTAACCCTGATGTGAAAACACACAAACACACAAACACACACAGCCGCTCTTCACGGGAATATTCCCATGCCCACGCACAATCACAGACGAACAGACCGATTCACACGCACACATTTGAGCACGTACATTTGTGCCAGCCAGACGGGTTTAATTGTACCCGAGGCACAGGCCGGTGTCGTCATTTAATCGCTCGAACAACGAGTTTAAATTCCTGTGTCCAACGAAAGGCACACAAGAGTCGCCAAACTACCCAATGAGACGAGAGCGGACCACAGCGAGCGTTTGTTTTTCTTTCCTCGCTCCCAGCTGATCGCTTTCTTCTCGGTAACAAAGGGAGTGTGGTTGTGAACGGAGGTGAAACGTCTGCACCAAGCAGAGACCTGGGGCTCGACGTGTCAGTCCAGCCCAGCCGTGCGCTGAGCGTGCGCGCTTCCCCCACGCTGGTTTCCCATCATGTGGTGGAAACGGGCTATAAATGAAGTGTTTGAAGCTGAAGGTGTGAGCTTCGGTTACAGATGGTTGAGTTTCGGTACTGGGTTACAGATAGTGAAGTTTAAAACGTTTGAAATAGCTAGAATGATTTGAGGTGGTCATTGTCAGGGTAAGCATATATTTAAAATACAAACATCTTAAATACAAGTTGAGATTAACAAACAATAGATCCTTATGCTTAGGATCTGGTCTTTCTTGACATTCCAACAACCAATTATTTATTAGTGTATGTGGGAGTGTGTGTGGATGATGGCTGGTTTATGCAGCCTCACCTGGCCGAGTCTGATTGGAGTCTGGGGCCGGGTGAGGCTGCACACCTGTTGCACATTACGTGTGCAATCAGTGTGCTGGTGAAACCAGCCATCTCCACACACACACACACACACACACACTCAGGGAGAGTTCTCCTGCATGGCAACATGGAGCGCCATTGGCACGTTCATTACCTGCAAACGTCACAATAAATCGGATTAAACACCACCACCCTGCCTCCTTTGTTTGGAGGAGCCCAAGAAAAGCCACCTAGCGTGTTAGCATACAGTGTGTGTTCCCGTGTCCATTAACCCCCGTATGCTAACGAGCGGCAGTCACCAGGCATTTCGTTGGTGAGTTTTACACCTCACCAGTTCTGCATTGTAGTCAAAACACAACTCTAGCCACAGGGGTGTCAATGGGAACGGGCGTCAGGTGTAAAACTGGACAGAGGAAAGAGGACCAAGCGCAGGAAGACACTTTTATGTCTAGGGTTTATACGTTGTCCTCACAGCTGTGGACTCCAGTGCGGTTATCAGAACTGGGTTGGATCCTAGGCGGTGGAAGGGGTTAAGTGTTGCTGTAGCAGCCTTAGGGGTTAAGGCATCATTGCAAGCAAGATGCCTTAACCCCTACCTGCTCATGTGTCTCAATTCATTCATTTCTGTGGACACAACATGAATATCTCTCTCTCTCTCTCTCTCTCTCTCTCTCTCTCTCTCTCTCTCTCTCTCTCTCTCTCTCTCTCTCTCTCTCTCTCTCTATATATATATATGAGGCCGGTTGCAATCTGGGATCGAACGGTCAAACCAAAATCTTCTCACTGCAGGGAGCGGTGGGAGCGGTGGGAGCGGTGGGAGCGGTGGGAGCGGCTCTTCACATCCCCGGCAGCAGCCTGCGAGATCCAGGGCGTCCTGTCACCAGCGGCGGCGGGGGCACACGCGGGCATCGTCAAGGACCACAGCCCCCCCCCCGGCACGCAGACGGGTGTCCGCGTTACTGTCCGGCGTTGAGGAGCACGGCTGCACGCACCGCCAGACCTGAGGTCAGTTCCACCAGCCAGGCCGGCAGGCTTCCCAACTCACTGAGCTAAATGATTCCACGTCGGGAATCCGCTTACCTGCTTCATGCTGTCTGCAAAAACAAAAGGGATCCATCAGCCTTGACCGCTGCTGTTGTGCCAGGACTGAGTCATACCTAATGTGCCGTGCTCCTGTATACACGCGTCACTTTTACTCTTACCCACAAATCCTCATTTGGATATGTTTACAATGATTTACACAGCGCTATATTTATATTTACTTATTCCATTTATTTGATGTTGATCTCATTTATCCTTAACTGACTTGTGCTGTCATGGCAACTAGTGCTCTGACTGCTGACCCGTTTTTCTTGTGCAACATGTTTAACCCTTTGACCTTTGACCCTTTGGCAACCTACATACGACTAACGCAACTCTAAGGCTACGTTCCAAATCGCATACCTTTTCTTTTCACTTGCAGTCCGTACTGCAGCTACCCTTACAAAGTAGGTCCTGTTGCACACAGTTACGCATACAGTTGGGCCACACTACAGGTGATTCCACTGACTAGCACACCTGTAGCGCCCCCGCGAATCTCCTGCTGCGCAGAGGAAAGCCAAAAGCTCGCTGCACGCTGGCTTGCATACTGCGAAATGTAGTACAGCATCCTGGTACTTTGGCATACTGCGAAATGTAGCACAACATCCTGGTACTTTGGCATACTGCGAAATGTAGCACAACATCCTGGTACTTTGGCATACTGCGAAATGTAGTACAACATCCTGGTACTTTGGCATACTGCGAAATGTAGCATAACATCCTGGTACTTTGGCATACTGCGAAATGTAGCACAACATCCTGGTACTTTGGCATACTGCGAAATGTAGTGCAACATCCTGGTACTTTGGCATACTGCGAAATGTAGTACAACATCCTGGTACTTTGGCATACTGCGAAATGTAGTACAACATCCTGGTACTTTTTTGGTGTACTGCCTTTTCCATACCATGTATTGGGACGCGCTCAATCTTTTTTTTCTGGCGTGCTAACTGGCATGGTAACATGGGTATCGGAACCCAGGGTAAGTGAAAATGACTTTGAGACGAGGCTGTAGTTCTGTTCTCCTGCTCACAGCGCCCCCAACAGGACAGCAGCGGTCTGGCGCCCTGCAGCAGTCTGGCGCCCTGCAGCAGTCTGGCGCCCTGCAGCAGTCTGGCGCCCTGCAGCAGTCTGGAGCCCTGCAGCAGTCTGGAGCCCTGCAGCAGTCTGGAGCCCTGCAGCAGTCTGGAGCCCTGCAGCAGTCTGGCGCCCTGCAGCAGTCTGGAGCCCTGCAGCAGTCTGGCGCCCTGCAGCAGTCTGGCGCCCTGCAGCAGTCTGGCGCCCTGCAGCAGTCTGGCGCCCTGCAGCAGTCTGGCGCCCTGCAGCGGTCTGGCGCCCTGCAGCAGTCTGGCGCCCTGCAGCAGTCTGGCGCCCTGCAGCAGTCTGGCGCCCTGCAGCAGTCTGGAGCCCTGCAGCAGTCTGGAGCCCTGCAGCAGTCTGGCGCCCTGCAGCAGTCTGGCGCCCTGCAGCAGTCTGGCGCCCTGCAGCGGTCTGGCGCCCTGCAGCAGTCTGGCGCCCTGCAGCAGTCTGGCGCCCTGCAGCAGTCTGGCGCCCTGCAGCAGTCTGGAGCCCTGCAGCAGTCTGGAGCCCTGCAGCAGTCTGGCGCCCTGCAGCAGTCTGGCGCCCTGCAGCAGTCTGGCGCCCTGCAGCAGCGGCTCTCTTTGGGTGGAGCAGGTGTTTTTCTTGACACTGAGACCTCCGTTTGCCGATCTCACCCTGAGATCGTGTGAATGCCTTCTCACCTCCGGGTGGTGGTGGGGGGGGGGGGGGGGGGGGGGGGGGGGAGGAGGAGAGAGAAACAAACTCATTTGCAGAAAACCTCCTTTTTGTTTGAGGAATTCCTAGAGCGGTAAGCGTATTAAAACAGCGCGACCCTTAGACGAAGTGTATGAAGGAACTCTTTAAGGCATTTGACACCCTGGTAACACCTTGAAATGCCTCGCTGAAACACTCTCTTCGCATTGAAACTAACAAACAAACCCCCCCCCCCCCCCCCCCCCCCCCCCACCCATTTGTTCGCACGCTCACGTTGTTGACTCTGTTGCTCTTTCAAACCTCTGTCTGAGATCTATTAGGTAGAGAAGTGGAGGGTCTTCACGGCCCTGCCCTAACCCTAATGTATCGGCCAGCCAGTCAGACACAAGCACCCTTTTATAAATCAACTCTGACGTCTAAATTAAAATTCCCAGCCGTCAGCAGAACATTCGGACTCTTATCAGGTGAAATTTCCTGTTTTATTTTCCTCTCTCTGTTGAATCATTTCCTCCTAAATGCCCCGTGGACTCTGTTTTGGCACAACCTTTAGTTGTGTCCCTTTTCTCACGTGATGAGGTCGTTTCCCCCGCAGACTGCAGCACATCGGCGTCCGCATGCTAACGAGGCTGTTATGGCTCCAAAATGGCCTCCGCCCGGCTTCCTCAGCACGCTAATGGTCCATAACTATGTACACGTTTATGCACATTTATGTTAGTGCAATGTTTTAACGTCTGCTCTGTCACACAAGCATCTCATTAAGCTTTTCATTCAGTTTCTGTTTCATTTGAGATTTCGTTGTGTTTCATGTAAATTAGTTCTTTCTTTTTTCTCTGTGCCCATCCATATGCCTGTCTGTCTATTTGTTTTCATTTCAGTATTTCGTGGCAAATCCACACGTAGTTATAAAAACAATACGAAAAATCAACCTCTATAACCCCTATAACCTAATCTTAGCAGCCATTTATAACACACAATCATCCTAGCTCCATAATAGCTCACGTTCTCCACGTGTGTAAGTGCTAGCCTAGCTTAATATAGCTCACGTTCTCCATGTATGAGTGCTAGCCTAGCTTAATATAGCTCACGTTCTCCATGTGTGAGTGCTAGCCTAGCTTAATATAGCTCACGTTCTCCACGTGTGTGAGTGCTAGCCTAGCTTAATATAGCTCACGTTCTCCATGTGTGAGTGCTAGCCTAGCTTAATATAGCTCACGTTCTCCACGTGTGTGAGTGCTAGCCTAGCTTAATATAGCTCACGTTCTCCACGTGTGTGAGTGCTAGCCTAGCTTAATATAGCTCACGTTCTCCACGTGTGTGAGTGCTAGCCTAGCTTAATAAAGCTCACGTTCTCCACGTGTGTGAGTGCTAGCCTAGCTTAATATAGCTCACGTTCTCCACGTGTGAGTGCTAGCCTAGCTTAATATAGCTCACGTTCTCCATGTGTGTGAGTGCTAGCCTAGCTTAATATAGCTCATGTTCTCCACGTGTGTGTGAGTGCTAGCCTAGCTTAATATAGCTCACGTTCTCCACGTGTGAGTGCTAGCCTAGTTTAATACAGCCCATGTTCTCCACGTGTGTGTGAGTGCTAGTCTAGCTTATGATTATAGGTCTAGTTCCCTATGTGCAGGGGGCTGCATAGGCTATTTAGTGTTCCCTTGTTGGACTTCCAAATGAAAGTTTCTGGGTTAAATGTATGCAGCCTAACCTGCAGGTGTCCTTGAGCGAGATGCTCCAAACCCTGACCTACGTTTACATTAGATTTGGTCTTTTAGCGTTTTCTTTTATCCAAAGCGACTCACAAGTGAGGCTGAGAAGTGTGCAATCCAAATTGGAGTATAGCTACAAAAAAGTGAGGTGCGGCACTACCTGCTCCTGTATCCGAATTCAATGCGAGTAACTCAAGAATAAAGGTGTCAGCTAAATGCCTGAATAGCAGTAGGAGTGATGTGTGTGACAGCTAGCCTGACTGGGCGTCTGACGGGAATGCCAAGTACAATGCAGAAGTTAGCATGCAAGTAGCTACCATCCCAAAGCAGATACAGCGCTTGTAAGAAAACTTACTAATGTTTCTTATGTTAGGTCGGATAGGGGTTGAGTAACATATTAATGTTTTTTTATTTTATTCTTTTTACATTTAAAAGTTTTTTGTTTTGTTTCCAGCTTCAGAGGTCGTCTCGAGGGGGCGGGGCCAGATGATGATAGGGTGGCCAGGGTTCACATACCGCCAAAATACTGTAGTAAAGTTTTCTTTAGTTTTTTTTTCACAAAAACCCTGGAATAGCCACCAGTGCAACAGTTGAACCCAAACAAAATAACCCTCAAGACTCCTCCCAAGGAGGCCAATTTTAACCTACTCTGATCATGCCTCCTTTCTCCTCCTTCTCTCTCCTTTTCTCTTTTTATTTTCTTCTCTTTTTACCTCCTCTATTCTCCTCTCTCCTTCTTTCCTCTCCTCTATTCTCCTCTCTCCTCTCCTCCTCTCCTCTGCTGCACAGGAAATACAGAGAATGCAACTAATTATTGTGGAAGCAACACACCAAAAAAGTGTGGTGTTTAGTTGGGGGGGGGGGGGTTGGAGGTCTCAGGAGATAAGACGGGAAATGAACAGAAACGGCGGTGCTGGTTTGAAACCAGAGGTCATTATGGACATCTTGGCTTCCGAGTGTGAAGAGACTGGGAGGGTGAGGTAGTGGGCGAGGGGTGGGGGCCTCCGACATTTCTTAGATTCCCTCCGTTGATACGGTCTGACTATCTGCTGCCAAGGCCATTTTGTCACTTTGCTTACAAAGCGGTGTGTTGGCGTGTCAAGGGTCCCCTGCCCCCCCCCCCCCCCCCCCTCTCACACCATCTCTGCTTCGCTCTCTTGATCCTTTCTGTCTTTCTCTATCTCTATCTCTCACTCATGCTGTCTCCGTCTGCCCTCCCTCCCTCCCCTGCTCCCCCTCCCCTGCCCCCCCCCTCGCTCTCTTTCTCTCGCTCTTTCTCTCTGAAGTATAGGGGGACTTTAAAATGTGTTGAACCAGAAATAATTTAATTTCTCTGTCTTAATCATTGCAATGTTACTGAGTTCTATCAGAGCACCCGCCTTCAACCCACCATTTCCCCTGCAATGTTACAAATCTCCCATCCAAGAAATAATACTGTCACTCTCCCCCCATCACCTCTCTCGCTCTCGCTCGCTCTCTTTTTCTCTCTTTTTTTCTCTTTTTTTCTCTCTCTCTCTCTCGCTCGCTCTCGCTCTCAGACAAACACAAATTCCCTCCACCAGCGTCCCCCTGCATTGTCTCAACATGCCGTAATCCTGGCCTGGATACAGCTATCTTAATCACTCGCTGACGAGCTAACACTACAGCTGTCTCATGCAGTAACTACCTGGCTCGCTACAGGCTACCTAGCAACACTACAGCTATCTCGTAACCCAGGGGTCACCTTACCTGTTTGCTCCATAGGGAGCAGCAAAAAACTACTGTTCTATAAAGAGCTACCGCTATCTCAATGCCTGGCTGGCTAGCACCCAAGCTATCTTCCTGTCTGCTAGCCTACCTGTCTACTTGACAGATAACAAATAGCATTGTTTTCCCCAAGCCTTGGTGTGTGTGTGTGTGTGTGTGTGTGTGTGTGTGTGTGTGTGTGTGTGTGTGTGTGTGTGTGTGTGTGTGTGTGTGTGTGTGTGTGTGTGTGTGTGTGTGTGTGTGTGTTCTGGGCGTAAACGGATGCGTTTGCTCATCAGTGTGTGGCGGGGCAGAAGACTTGCAAGCATTTGATTTGTTTCCTGTTTGATGGGACAGGAAGTGCCCATGGCTAGATTATAACCTTGCTCGGGCGGTCATTTACAGAGCACGGTAACCATGGAGACTGGCACGGTGTCAGACAGAGTAACATGTGCTGCCATTTGGTGGATCCTTTTAAACAAGAGTTAATGGATACATTTTTTATCACGGTTGACCTCAGTGGGAATCATCAAACCCCTAATCTCGGCAGTGTTAATGCCTTGCTCTCCCAGCACAGCTAGACAGGGAATCGAACCCCTAACCCTGGCAGTGTTAATGCCTTGCTCCACCAGCAGAGCTAGACAGGGAATCGAACCCCTAATCCCGGCAGTGTTAATGCCTTGCTCCACCAGCAGAGCTAGACAGGGAATCGAACCCCTAACCCTAGCAGTGTTAATGCCTTTGCTCCACCAGCAGAGCTAGACAGGGAATCGAACCCCTAATCCCGGCAGTGTTAATGCCTTGCTCCACCAGCAGAGCTAGACAGGGAATCGAACCCCTAACCCTAGCAGTGTTAATGCCTTTGCTCCACCAGCAGAGCTAGACAGGGAATCGAACCCCTAATCCCGGCAGTGTTAATGCCTTGCTCCACCAGCAGAGCTAGACAGGGAATCGAACCCCTAACCCTAGCAGTGTTAATGCCTTTGCTCCACCAGCAGAGCTAGACAGGGAATCGAACCCCTAACCCTGGCAGTGTTAATGCCTTGCTCCACCAGCAGAATGGGAATCGTACCCCAAGTAACCAGCCTGCAAGTAACTTTTGATCGAAGCGTCTGCTAAGTAACTGAATATTGAACAGAGACCGGACGATGAAATTGTGCCAAGTGTTGCATTGCAGACACTCAACACACAGTGTTGCATTGCAGACACTCAACACACAGTGTTGCATTGCAGACACTCAACACTGTTGCATTGCACTGTTGATGGGCGAATAGGGAGTTGTCTATCTGAACGCGTCAGCGTGTGTTTTTGTATTTAGTTTTTTGTCCTCTGTTAGAGCTTTGCACGACAGCTGGTTTGGTGTGGGTGCACAAAGTAGGAACAAAGTAAGCAACAAATCGAAACCTGTCTTACTCATTTCTCTACCCACACGGACACACACACACACACAAACACACGCCCAGTATCCAGAGATGTCAACAAACACTCGCTTCCTCTCATTGTCCCAGAGGCAGGCGACCAATCAGACGCGAGCTTAAACGCTGGCGTTCTCCTATTCCCCACTCCTCGCACCCGCATCCCCCCCCCCTAGCCTCACCCCCCATCCCTAACCCCCAGCCTCACCCCCATACCCCCCCAGCCTGAACCACCATCCTCACAGCCCCCCAGCTGTACCCCCTCACCCCGAAGCATCACCCCATTAACCTCCAACGTCACTCCCCAAGGTGACTAAGGAATGATCCACTTTCTGTTCACACACACACACACACACACACACACACACACACACACACACACACACACACACACACACACACACACACACACACACACCCTTCCCAACGGGATGCAGCTGTGGTCTGCTGTGACCCCAGGCTGGGGGTCGGAGGTCGTGGTTATGTTTGAATATACGCACAGGACCAGAGCTGGAGGACGAAAATACTTCAGCAGTTACCAGGAGTATACCGGTAGTTAACCAGTAGTTTACCAGCAGTATACCGGTAGTTCACTGGCAGTTATCCAATAGTGTAACGGTAGTTTACCAGTATTTGACCAGTAATTTACCGGTAGTGTACCAGTAGTAACACATGTCTGTTTGACTTCTAGGAAAAGTTGCTTTCACAATTAAAGCGTGACCTTGTACATTTTGGAGTCTCTGTAAATCCCTGAGGAATCCCTCAGCTCTTCTCCTATTGGCCCACCAATAGTGGGCCAATAGTTATTGGGTTATAAAGTTTGTTATAAATCTTGTCGAGTGGTATTTTGTAACTCAGTCAGTGATGTGAGATTGCAGATATACGAAGTACCATGGGTCTGAATAATCTGAATTTCTTGCCGTCTTGGCTGTGAGGGTTAAATAAAATGTGCTGTTTTGTTGAATGTGGAAGTACAGCCATGTGGTGGAAATGATCAGCCTGATTGTGTTTTGAAAAGCTCTCTAGCGCAGCTGCAGCAAAGCAGCCCAGAATCCCACTGTTGTACACAAACAGAGACCTGTAGCTCTATTATCTCTATTGTAAGAGCTTAAACCAATAACATAAGTACACATAATCAAAATACACACACACTCTCTCTCTCTCTCTCTCTCTCTCTCTCTCTCTCTCTCTCTCTCTCTCTCTCTCTCTCTCTCTCTCTCTCTCTCTCTCTCTCTCTCTCTCTCTCTCTCTCTCTCTCTCTCTCTCTCTCTCTCTCTCTCTCTCTCTCTCTCTCTCTCTCTCTCCTTCCCTCCCTCCCTTGTACATCATTGAATCCACACAGCAAACAAACATGTGGAAGTTCTAAAGTGCTAGACTTTAATTAGATAATTAATTAGATATTCTAATTACATCTGCTTGACTGAAACCCAACACCTGCAACGTCATATCAAGTCACGCAATGCAACGTAGATGTAATTGTATTGTTGTGTAGACTCATGTAAATGGCATCTACTGTGTGCAATGTAATGTTAATTCTTATGTAATGCAGCAATGTGTAACATTTGGTGGCATCAATGCTACAGCAGCATTCTCTCCCTCGGTTCACCCGTGCTGAAACACGGGTGAACCCTGGAGTTGCGTTTGGATGACGGAGGCAACTGAGAGCCCAGAATTCACGCCCACCCAGCGGGGACAGTGAACCACCGAGCACAGGATGCTCGGTGGTTCACTGTCCCCGCTGGGTGGGCGTGGACAGTGAACCCCCCCCACCCACACGCCCACCCACACGCCCACCCACACGCCCACCCACACGCCCACCCACACGCCCCCACACGCCCACCCAGCGGGGACAGTGACCCCCCCCACCCACACGCCCACCCACACCCCCACCCACACGCCCACCCAGCGGGGACAGTGAACCCCCCCCCACCCACACGCCCACCCACACCCCCACCCACACGCCCACCCAGCGGGGACAGTGAACCACCGAGCATCCTGTGCTCGGTGGCACGCGCCAGCTCTTCATCACACGCGCCACCCTGCCGACGACTAAGTGGGTCAAACCTCCGTTCTGTGGAACTAGACGTAGGGAAACGGGTTCATAATGACCCAGCGTGGCTGGAAAAGCCCTCCTGTTGGTTCAGCTCTTTGTGGGCCAAACCGTGGAGCGCTCTACGGAGAAGTGTGGCGTCGTTTACGTTTTTTCTCGGGATCATCAGCGCATCCCGGCTGGGAGGTCTGATCAGCCAATCAGAACTCGCGTCTCGTGTGTGAGCCCAACATTCGGCCAATCAGAACTCGCGTCTCGTGTGTGTGAGCCCAACATTCGGCCAATCAGAACTCGCATCTCGTGTGTGAGCCCAACATTCGGCCAATCAGAACTCGCGTCTCGTGTGTGTGAGCCCAACATTCGGCCAATCAGAACTCGCGTCTCGTGTGTGTGAGCCCAACATTCGGCCAATCAGAACTCGCATCTCGTGTGTGAGCCCAACATTCGGCCAATCAGAACTCGCGTCTCGTATGTGTGAGCCCAACATTCGGCCAATCAGAACTCGTGTCTCGTGTGTGTGAGCCCAACATTCGGCCAATCAGAACTCTCGTCTCGTGTGTGTGAGCCCAACATTCGGCCAATCAGAACTCACGTCTCGTGTCGCGACCAGGCTCTGCCCCCGTGTTGCTACCTGGCGTTGATGTTGCAGACGCCTCGTTGTGTTGCTCGCGTGCTGCTGTGTGTTGTGTTGCTTTGAGCAGAGGCCTTCACCTGCAGGCGTTGTGGACTTGTCTCAGAGTTTGAATCCCATGCTCTATCCTGCGCTCAGATCTGCTCATCCTGGTCTTAAACTCGAAATGAGAATACAGGAAAATGTTGGGGTGTGTGTGTGTGTGTGTGTGCGCGCACGTGTGTGTGCATACACGTGTGTGTGTGCGCGTGAGAGCTATTGTGTGTGTGTGTGTGCGTGCGCGCACGTGTGTGTGCGCGTGAGAGCTGTTGTGTGTGTGTGTGTATGTGTGTGTGTGTCTGTGTGTGGGCGTGTGCGAGTGACTGTGTTCTCATAAACAGCAGGGCATCATTCCAGTCACCGGTGTGTGAAGAAACGCATCGCAAACCACAGGAAACACCAAACCACAATCAGGGCAAACGAGGTCACATGGCTCAACCTCATCACCTGTCCTGTGCCTGGATTGGTGTTTGGAACAAGGGTCTTTTTCGGGGTGAGAGAGAGAGAGAGAGAGAGAGAGAGAGAGAGAGAGAGAGAGAGAGAGAGAGAGAGAGAGAGAGAGAGAGAGAGAGAGAGAGAGAGAGAGAGAGAGAGAGAGAGAATTTAATCTAAATGCAGCCGGCCCAGTGTTCCTCTGAGGCTGGAGCAGATAACTGATGTTATCTGAGGTCACCTCTGATTAATGTTGGAGATACAACACACACACAACACACAACACACACACACGTTGATAGTGTCCCGGGGCTAACTTTAGCGCTGTGTGTGGCGTGATGTGCAACAGCAGCGCACAGCTGTATTAAACAGAGTTCAGAAGCCTCTGACGTTGCTATTGGTCGGTTGGTGGGTTGGGACTTACCGCTCATTCAGAAGATGCATGTCAGCATCAGATGGGGTTCGTCATCTTGCTCCAGGACACCTACCGATAACCTAGTAGGGACGTTGGGGGTTCGAACCCAGATCCTTTCTGTGGGACGTCAATCAGCCCCCACCACTGGACTGTCCTGCCCCTCATGTTACAATGTGCTCTGGCGGTGACTAAGGGGGGGAGACAGCAGGTCTTGACTGTGGGGGCTTCACCTTCCAGTACAACTGATACAAGGACAAGGTGTGTCTGTGTTCATAAGTGTGGTACAAATCTAAGTGTGTGAGTGAGATGCGTGGGATTATCCGTGTCGTCCTAGTCCAGTTCAGCCCTATAAACAGAAGGTGTATTTACCAACCAAACCGACAATCTGCACAGCATCAAAACAAAGGCATGACACATCCTCTGTTCCACTGCTGCAGTGTGTTCCTGTGTGTCTGCATGTGTGAGTGAGTGAGTGAGTGTGTGTGTGTGTGTGTGTGTGTGTGTGAGAGAATGTACTTGTGCATATGTAAAGTTGTTTGTGTGCCTGTGCTTATGTATGGTAATGTTGTTGTGTGTGTGTGTGTGTTTCTGTGTGTTGCATGTGTGTGTGTGTGTGTCTCTCTGTGTGTACGCATTACAGTATGCGGCTTGCAAACTTTCATTAGTTACCAGAACCAGCTCAGCACAACACTGCGGTTTTGTGTTGTGTGTGTGTGTTGTGTGTGTGCAGCTCGAGGCGCTGCTGTGTGTCTCTGGTACTCTGACCCTGCGGTCGCCATGCCAACCAGATGCGTCACAGACTCGCAGAACCCAGCCGCCTTGGAACGCAGAACCACAGCACCGTTTGACACACACACACACACACACACACACGCGTGCGTATGCGCAGCTTTGATTGCACTTTGGCGGTCCTCCTCCAGCTTCAGTCATTCAGCAGTCGAAGGGTCCGCTGAATGACTCAATGCAAATGTCCACCTTTTATCTCTAGGAAGAGTGAGAGAGAGAGAGAGACGGAGAAAGAGAGATGAGAGAGAGAGAGAGAGAGAGAGAGAGAGAGAGAGAGAGAGAGAGAGAGAGAGAGAGAGAGAGAGAGAGAGAGAGAGAGAGAGAGAGAGGAGAGAGAGAGAGAGAGAGAGAGAGAGAGAGAGAGAGAGAGAGAGATTTTTTTCTCTTTGTGAAAAGTTCTCCCAAGGTGAGACACTCAGAGTACGAGGGTGGGCATGCGAGCCTCCTCCGCCTGTGGTTAGTGCGTGGGGGGGAGGTCTGGGGCACGGGCCAGGGCGGGAAAATAACAGGCTGCTTGGCCCCTGGAGGCCGCCCTCAGATACAGCCTCTAATCACAGGGGCCCCCGTGGCACACACACACACACGTGCGGAGCACACACATCTGTGCACTCAAACACACACATAATTGCACATAATATGTACACAGACATTGTTATGCATGCGCATACCCCCCCCCCCCCCCCCACACACACACACCCCATGTAGAACAATGGGGTCAAACCTCATGAGAAGTGGACCTTCTACTATTTCCAGAGTTCCCTTCAAGGCTGAGACAGGCCAGCGTCTTGAAACAGCCGCTGTGTTGAAACCTCAGCAGCATGTCCCTGCAGATGCTGTGGCAAAGCTCCCTGGGACACACTGAGAACGTACTCTGACTGTGACACGTGAACATGATTTACAAGCAGGGAGGTTTCCAACTCGCCCCGGGTTTTAAGATCCCCTTTTGTCTGTTCTCCCACGAGCGCTCTCCCAGAGACCGGCAGGCTTACAGGGCCAAAGGCTTCCAGGGGATTTTCTCCGAAAAGCCGTCGAGGTACAAAAGCTGGAGTGGAACGTCGTTGGACAGAGGGGCAGCAAGTCAGGGATTTCAGTACCGTGCGATATGGGTCTACCTGCTGCACGCACGCACGCACGCACGCACGCGCGCACGCACGCGCGCACGCGCACACGCACACACACTATATATACATTACACAACACTATACAAAGTATACTCAGACCACAAATACACACACACACTATATATGCCACATGCTATGCACACACTATAGATACACAAATACTTTACATATTACACAACCACTATAAACACTACGCACACGCACTCACACAAACACCCCCTCCCACACACACAGACGGTACACAAACACACTACACACACACAGACGTTACACACACGCAAACACACTACGCACACTACATATATACACACACATTGTGCACATATGCACGCACGCACGCACACACACACGCACCCCCCCCCCCCCCCCCCCCACTGCACCAGTGTTGACCCGTGAAAGTCCCCTGCCTGATATGCAAATGAGGTCACAGGTTTTAGTTACTTGTCACATTTTTATAGAAAGGAAAAAGTACAAAGGTTAGAAAAGTCTCATGAAAGGTCCTGTTCATGCAAGTATGAACAGCCCTCATGATTCACAGCCATGTGAACACATACAAGGACTGCTGGCTCAGTGTTCACGAGCCATGCGCCATGCACCAGCCAAGCTGTGCAGCCTTGCCTTCACTGGCACTGATACTACAGGCAGATAGTAGCTGGGTTCAAACATGCGGGGAAACAGATGTCCTACGTTGGTCTCTCAAAGATTGTGGTCAGAGGCTAAGAACGTCGGGGAACCACTACCCAAAAGTGTGTGTGTGTGTGTGTGTGCGATTCCCAAGGGGTGCCAGGAAACTCCCCCCCCCCCCCTCCCCCCCCCCCCCCCCCCCCCCCCCCCACCCCCCCCCCCCCCTCCCCCCCCCCCCCCCCCCCCCACCCAGAAACCCCCCCCCCACCCCCCCCCCCCCCCCCCCCCCCCCCCCCCCCCCCCCCCCCCCCCCCCCCCCCCCCCCCCCCCCCCCCCCCCCCCCCCCCCCCCCCCCCCCCCCCCCCCCCCCCCCCCCCCCCCCCCCCCCCCCCCCCCCCCCCCCCCCCCCCCCCCCCCCCCCCCCCCGTACCACACCCAGTCCTTGATGTGTTCTCTGTGATAAAGAGCTGTGTAAATAAAGTTGGCTTGAGGCCTTCTCACCACTCCGACTACCAACTTGAAATGGACAGATGTGTCCAGATGTCGGACACTGTATCACTCCACAACTGGGTTCTGCCTGAGCGTGTGTGTGTGTTACTGCTTCTGTGTGTGTCATGGACTCTGTTAGCATGTATACATGTGTCTTTGTGTGTGTGTTGAGTGTGCATGCATGCATTTGTGTGTGTCATGGACTCTGTTAGCATGTATACAGTGTCTTTGTGTGTGTGTTGAGTGTGCATGCATGCATTTGTGTGTGTCATGGACTCTGTTAGCATGTATACATGTGTCTACGTGTCCTCAAATGTGTACCATGATCATCCTATGATCATTCTGTACAGGGGAAGTCTAACTACAAGGTGCGTAAAACAACAACATCATTAGTGATGATATAGACCCAAACAGCTAACAGTGATGAGAGTCCACATAGGCCATACTTCATCATTTTCCTCTCACATACACATGAGATCCTCTCACACACTACTGTTGCATCTCAGTAGTGTGTGAGAGCATTGTCAGTGGTAAATGAGAGGACTTTCAGTAGTATGTGACAGCGTTTACATGCGTATGTGACAGTGTTTCACATGCGTATGTGACAGTTTAAGTGTGTATACGACCTTGTAAAAGTTTTGACAGAGCGAAACAGCACATCAGCACAATGCTAACGATGCTATCTGTATGATTTGCGGTTTGCGAAACTAGACATGTTTACATACACCTATCATGTTGCTTTGGTTCAAATCAAAACAGACAAAATGAAGCGATGACACACATCTTATGGCTCTTTGGTGTCATCTGTTCAAACACCTTGGGCCTGCCAAAGTTCCCTTTTTTTCCCCAGAAGGGTTTGGAAACGTCACAGAGGATGGACTGGTTTCACAGCTGGAAGGCATCTGCGAAAGCCAACGACAACACGTCTTCGCTTTCGCTCGTATTTTCTTGGCGGACGACTTGCCTATCCAGTTTGAGAATCCAGCGTCGTTCTCGTTTCTGCAGCAAGGGAGAGTCTGTGAATGATAGTTTTTCTTTTTTTATACGTACCACAAAGCCGTCACTTATTTCTTTGTCCTTCTTGTGATGTTATTCTCACACACTCTCCCCCAAACCGGCTCAAAGATTCAACTCACTCCCAAACCAGAGGCCAGTGGAGAGAGAGTCCACCTGTGCGTGTTTCGTTTCGCCAAAACCTCGAAGACATAAGAAACATCATTCAAAGACATATTTCTTTATTTAGATGGATTCACATTCCCCACAGAATCTATAAGTCTATAACCTATAACGTGCTTAACGTAAAATCAATCAGATACATATCCTGAATACCGTGGGAAAAACAACACATCATGCAATTCCGTGTGTGTGTGTGTGTCTCTTTGTGTTCCAGGCCCTGCATGCCAGGGCCTGTTTGTCTATTGTTTCGGCTACTTTGATGGATTTTGAGCTTACAGTGTCAGAGAGGAGGGTGTGAACCTAGCAGCTAATGGTTAACTAGTAACGGCTAGCAGAAAACAGCTAACTGTGTCAGAGCAGGTTAGCCATATTGTTTATTTAATGGCCAGGATGAAAGAGATAAAAATGATTCATCGTGTGTGTGTGTGTGTGTGTGTGTGTGTGTGTGTGTGTGTGTGTGTGTGTGTGTGTGTGTGTGTGTGTGTGTGTGTGTGTGTGTGTGTGTGTGTGTGTGTGTGTGTGAGATCCCAGCACATTGAAAACAGCTTCCCCCCTCCAACACAAATGTGTCTTGAGTATTAGAATCAGGGTTGACTTTTACTTTCGATCACATAGGAAACTAATGTCAGAATGTCACCCACACACTAACAAAGGTCATCCGCATACTTACCCAAAGCCGTCAGCTATTAGTGAGTAAAACGTTCTGTGGTCGACTGAGGGGAAATTCTAGATTCTAGACCCCCACCCTACTCTAGACCCCCACCCTACTCTAGACCCCCACCCTACTCCAGACCCCCACCCTACTCCAGACCCCCACCCTACTCCAGACCCCCACCCTACTCTAGACCCCCACCCTACTCTAGACCCCCACCCTACTCTAGACCCCCACCCTACTCCAGACCCCCACCCTACTCCAGACCCCCACCCTACTCCAGACCCCCACCCTGCTGTGTAACAGGGATTCTTGGGATGTTTTCCTACCAGCAGTACGTCAGATTTCTGCTGCTGGGGGAATTCTCCTGGAATGTGGTCGCATCACAGCTGAAGTGTGTGTGTGTGTGTGTGTGTGTGTGTGTGTGTGTGTGTGTGTGTGTGTGTGTGTGTGTGTGTGTGTGTGTGTGTGTGTGTGTGTGTGTGTGTGTGTGTGTGTGTGTGTGTGTGTGTGTGTGTGAACTCTTACATACGACAGTTTGACTGAAATAATAATGGGTGCCTAATGTGGCAGAACTTGTCTTTTTAGATTGACCTTGCTGTTCGCCAGTGACCTTAGCATACAAGTCAAGGTGCCAAACAAAATGTCCAACAGGCGTTACATCCATGTTCTCCATCTCAACCCTGCCATGGCCCTTGAAGAGACTTAGAAACGTTGAAACGTTGTAAAAAGGTCAACCAGGAAAGAACAGAGCCGGGAGCGTGACTCTGCAGTGAATGTCTGTTCTGTGTGCGCTTAGTGTGCGCTAGGTGTGCGTGAGCTTCGGTTGTCGCTATGTTCGGGGATTGTAAAGAGGCCCCTGGCTCAGAGAACAACTGGGCCTTAGTGCTGCCGGCCGACCCCACGCCACACACACCATCGGGGGGGGGCCACAACCTCCAGGGCGGTCCAGGCCCCAGCTGCCACGCAGGCCCTGTACTCACGGCGGGGCGGCCCAGTTGCTGGGGCTGCAAGAGGGTGGTGTTGGCTGGGTGGTGGTGTGGTGGGTGGGTGTGGTCTGGGTGGTGGTGTGGTGGGTGGGTGTTGGCTGGGTGGTGGTGTGGTGGGTGGGTGTTGGCTGGGTGGTGGTGTGGTGGGTGGGTGTTGGCTGGGTGGTGGTGTGGTGGGTGGTGGTGTGGTGGGTGGGTGTTGGCTGGGTGGTGGTGTGGTGGGTGGGTGTTGGCTGGGTGGTGGTGTGGTGGGTGGTGGTGTGGTGGGTGGGTGTTGGCTGGGTGGTGGTGTGGTGGGTGGTGGTGTGGTGGGTGGGTGGGAGAGGGTGGTGTTGGCTGGGTGGTGGTGTGGTGGGTGGGTGTTGGCTGGGTGGTGGTGTGGTGGGTGGGTGTTGGCTGGGTGGTGGTGTGGTGGGTGGGTGTTGGCTGGGTGGTGGTGTGGTGGGTGGGTGTTGGCTGGGTGGTGGTGTGGTGGGTGGTGGTGTGGTGGGTGGGTGTTGGCTGGGTGGTGGTGTGTGGTGGGTGTTGGCTGGGTGGTGGTGTGGTGGGTGTTGGCTGGGTGGTGGTGTGGTGGGTGTTGGCTGGGTGGTGGTGTGGTGGGTGGGTGTGGTCTGGGTGGTGGTGTAGTGGGTGGGAGAGGGTGGGTGTTGGCTGGGTGGTGGTGTGGTGGGTGGGAGAGGGTGGGTGTGGTCTGGGTGGTGGTGTGGTGGGTGGGTGGGGGCTGGGTGGTGGTGTGGTGGGTGGAGAGAGATGGTTGGTAGGGGGAAAGGTGGATCTATGGAGGGACGAACCAAAGTGTAACATGGAAAACATTCAAAGGAATACATTGATACAACTCTGAGCATTGAACACATTTCCCATGATATGTAATGATGGGGATTATCGAGGGTCAGAATAGTCTAGTGGTGGTTAGAGTAACTAACCTACCTGCTCCTTGGTGATATGCGTCCCAGTTAAACTGTAAGTCTCTTTGGTTAAACGCATCTGCTAAATGACTAAAAAGGTACAAATACACCAAGTGGAGGGAATCAAAGTGTTTTAAGGATGTGATTTAACGATTCCTGGTTAATTAGTTAGAAAACCACAGCTGACATTGCTGAGCTGTGTTGCCCAGATTGCAGAATGTCGAGCAAACAGTTCTGTACAATGAACAGATTTATGGATCTCTGCTCCAGCGTCATTTCTCTGCCATCTGTCTGCTCTGGGTGAGTTCGACTGCAACCACAATTCAACAGAACTATTAGTGACAGTTTGGTGGTTTATAAAATACTAATAGTGACAGTTTGGTGGTTTATAAAATACTAATAGTGACAGTTTGGTGGTTTATAAAATACTAATAGTGACAGTTTGGTGGTTTATAAAATACTAATAGTGACAGTTTGGTGGTTTATAAAATACTAATAGTGACAGTTTGGTGGTTTACAAAATACTAATAGTGACAGTTTGGTGGTTTATAAAATACTAATAGTGACAGTTTGGTGGTTTATAAGGTCATAATCATGGCAGTTTGAATGTTGGTACGGTCTAAATAATGGCAGATCCGCCCGGAGGAAACTCATCTCGTTTGTCAAACCTGCCTGTCTCTTTATTCGGGCGCCAAGAGGTCTTTGTCTGACCAAACCCTTTTCTGAGCCCTTCTCTTCCCACACAAAAGGTCCCGTCACTGTTCTGTGTTCACCTCGTGACCGGGCGCTAGAGCGTCCTTGCGGTAACCGAGCCGAAGGCGTTGCACAGGAGGGGTCTCCTCTCGCCGGGCCCCCGGTGAGAGGAGACAGGACAACGAGACAAACGGCTGATAACGGAGCGTAGGCACACACTTGTCGTGGTAGCCCCCTTTTGCGGCGGGTTCGGGAAGAGCATTTCCGTCAGGAACTGGGACTTGAAAGCTAACGCGACCGAAGTGGCGAAGTGGCTTGTCCCCGTCGATCAAAATGAAAGGGCCTTGTGTGTCAAGCCAACAGGCACGTCGGATACGTAGAGGACTATCGCGTAGTACTATCTAACCCTGTTTACCAGTTCTACCCGAAGCTACTTTGGACACCAAGAACCCATACCGCAACGCGGTCTTTGAGCGTGTGCGATATTTCGACCGTCTGACGATGAATCGACGAAATGCCCCGGGATTCGGCGGGTAACGCTTGGCTGACGTCTCCATGTCTCGCACGCTCTCCTCTCTCTCAACCGCCCGGTCCGTGAGCACGCCTCCACCGTTGTTCCCCGGGAAGCTCTTGGTCCGTATCCATCTGATGGATCGGTGCCGATGGCAACTTCCCCTGCACCCCCCCCCCCCCCCCCCCCCCCCCTCCATCGCTGTGTTCCCAGCTAAACGCTAGAAAACAACGCATGACTTCTCTGCGAACCCAGACTTTGTTTTTTTTTTAACCAGCGCTACCAAGCCGGGCCTTTTGGATTTGGATTGATAGGCCGACGCCCACGCTATGACACGCGCGTTGTGCTTTGTCTTGAGGAATGGAATTACTTTGTCACGCCAACTGAGCCGGGTCGCACCGAACGGTTTAGCGCACACACACACACACACACACACACACACACACACACACACACACACACACACACACACACACACACACACACACACACACACACACACACACACACACACACACACACACACACACACACACACACACACACACACACGTGTTTTGGGTAGTGGTTCCCCGACGTGGTTCCCCGACGTTCTTAGCCTCTGACCACATTCTTTGAGAGACCAACGCAGGACATCTGTTTCCCCGCATGTTTGAACCCAGCTACTATCTGCCTGTAGTATCAGTGCCAGTGAAGGCAAGGCTGCACAGCTTGGCTGGTGCATGGTGCATGGTGCATGGCGCATGGCGCATGGCGCGTGGTGCATGGCTCGTGCACACTGAGCCAGCAGTCCTTTTATGTGTTCACATGGCTGTGAACCATTTACATTTAAAGACCCCAAACACACATATGCCTACATAATACTAGGCTACTTCTTTATTTACAGTGGCTGTACCCTACTAAATACTACTACGGCTCAGAGGAACAGAACGTTTGCGAGAATTTTTCTGATGAGTATTTGCATTTACCTTTCAAAAGGTATCACCTGTGTTGTGTTTAATCAAAGTTCTTAAGCACGATGGGTCGTTCAATAGAGTCGAAACTATTCAATAAGCGCTCTCGGACGGCAGAAGGGTCATAAGGCACTGTAGTATGATGGCGCCCTCTATTGGATATACTAAAATCTCAAATTTTCATCGCATTTCCTTACTAAACATCTTATCATAAAATAGAGGAACGTATTTTTTTATCTTTATTTATTTAGTATTAGGCTATCATTATAGCTATTAATTAATTACCCCCAAAATATGGGGGTAAAAAACGTGATTACGCAATTTTATTGGTCCGCATTGACTGGAAGTTCGTATTATCGCGAGAACTCTGGCCTGCTTCAATATTTCGTGAGTTCAAGGCAACATGTTGCTGTGTTTATTCTATTATAGCCTGTAATTTCTCAGTATTATACAGAAATCCCTGCTGGTGGTCTTGTTTGGCCAGAACCGCCCAGTTCTTCCTCTGCAGTCTGTAATCAGCAGGGAACCGCTAAAATGTGTTTGGATACAAGTCATGCATAGGCCTACATATAGCAGACAGTCTTATTACAATAATACAACGAATAACTTCACAAAAGCAAAGGTCTAGCCTCATATTTTTCATTTTTTTGTAATTTAATAGTAATATTATTAAATAATTAATAATATTACTAATACAGCCTTTAGTTTAATCAACTCACGTGTGTGTGTGTGTGTGTGTGTGTGTGTGTGTGTGTGTGTGTGTGTGTGTGTGTGTGTGTGTGTGTGTGTGTGTGTGTGTGTGTGTGTGTGTGTGTGTGTGTGTGTGTGTGTGTGTGTGTATTGTTTATTTATTTTATTGCAGAGGACGTTGCGTTTGACGTAGTTAGAAATAGGCCCGGGCCTGAATCATCATGCTGGGTAATGTAGTTTTCTAAGCTCTGTGTGAGTTCTCCTCTCCGCTTTCTAAGGAAAAGGGAAATTAATGGACGTTTACAGATTCAATGGAAAACCTTCAAAATGGCGGAGGCTACTTGAAGTCTAAACATACAAGCCATTTAAAGTGATCAGGATGTGGTTTTGCCAGATCTTGACCCGGCCTATAAAAATGACTGTGATGTCTTAAATAATCATATCCTCAACATTGTCCGGTTGTGTTTGGCTTTTTAACACAGGCAGATTTGGCGACGATTTGGACTAAATGTTTGCATCCAATTTATATATAAATCGATGTATTAATTAAACTACCCACTACCCCCTTCACTCTTCTCTCTCTAGATTTAGTTTTGCTGCTAAAATAGGCCTTAGATATTGTACATAGGCCTATTTGAATATAAGGCCGCTATATTGTGTTGTTTAATAGGCCTAACCTTTTAATAGTGTTATAATATAATAAATAATGCCATATAGTTATAGAAAAAGTAGTCATACGTCGGCTGCAGAAGATATTATTTGTAATTTGTATTCATGCAAATAAAGCATGACTATCACTAGGCCTATAGGCCTCACAACGGTCTGAATACGTGTGAACACATTACCCTGTTTCGCCACAAGAGGGCGACCGTCTCCACTGGGTGGTCTGCCTTCACCAAGGGGTCCGGGCCAGGCCTGTCAGGGAGATGTTGTCCCCTCTCTCTCGTTCCCAGCCGGATGTTTGATGAACCGGTTCCGTTTAGAGGGCTGTATTCATATCCTCCTTTCTCCTCTCATCTTCATTGCTCTTCTTTGCTTTTCTTTTTTCGTCCAATTGAATTCAAGAGCTTTATTGGCAAGGATTCTTTTTTTTACATTGACAAGCGTCTCTCCTCTTTTATTCTCTTCTGCAGTAATGGATCGGATTAATTAATCAACAAACAAACATATGTACAAATAGATTGATAGACAGACAGAGAACATGGACGGCTATATAGATGGATGGATAGATATCCTCTCCTCCTCCTCTTCTCTCCTCTCCCATCCTTCTACTCCCCTCCTCGCCCCCTGCACTTTCTCCCCCTCTCCTCCTTACCTTCTCCTCCTCTCCGCCTCACCTCCTCCTCTTTATCTCCTCCTCTCCCCCTCCCAATCTCTCCTCTCCTCCTCTCTTCCCTTCTCTTCTCCTCCTCTCTTTCTCTCCTCGGGTTATTGGAACCACACAACGCGCCGCGCCTGTTTCCAATATGGGGACATGCGTGATGCATTTAGCAAATCATCTGCGGCTTTGTTGTTCCCGCGCGGCCCACCCACTCCCGCCCCGAGGTATCAATACGATTAGAGGCAGGAAATGTGGGAATCCCCAACAAAGGGTTCCGTCATTAAACGCAAACAACCAGGGGCCTTCTCACAATACCTAGCGCTCCCCTCCACCTCTCACGTCGCTTTCATGTCGCGGAGGAGTGAAAATCTGTTGCTTCTATCCCCATACCACCGCTCTGTTTTCACTCGCCCATTATTAGAGGAGGTAATCCGCCAGGGCTGTGCCGGACTTCAGACGCATTCACCTTCAATGGAGGACGGCGAGCCCCTTTTTTAATGCGCCGTTACTACTATTAGGCCGATTATTGTTATTATTAGGCCTATTTGGTGGATACTTTTGGAAGTGCTGTATACGTTTGTAGAGTGTAAATGGGAAAAATATTACTACCTTATATTTTTTTAATACAAATAAAGGATTGCAGAACTATATTATTTCCGTTGAGTGAATGCACTTTTTTTTATTCCAATAACCAAATCAGTCCGATATATACATATGGATTTGCATGATTATATTGTTGAGTATGCTGTTGCCGTTTGCCGGTCCCCGAGATCGTTGAGGCCCTTAGCAATATAATTATCCATATGTATTTTACAGCGTGATACTTTAGGACGTAATCCCCGCGCGCTCAAAGGCTTTATTACCGTTTGACGCACGGCGCGCTGCAGCGCGCACGCAAGTCCCACTATGCTAATATTACAAACTCCGACTTTTCTCAAGTTTTAAGTAGGCTACTTTTTTTTTATAAGTCCAGGTTTTTTCTTTAGTACTGACTTCTCCAACGCGCAATTCCCTTTGAACCAAACCATTTCTTGTAGGCCTAATCCATACACGTTAGAGCACATCTCGAACGTTTTGAGACCAACTTTCTATTTGCTTCTCTATCATTGCTCAGTTGGACAGATATACAATAGGCTACACAGGCCTACAGATATGTATTGTAGGTCTCGATATGTGCAACTATGTGCGTTACATAATTAATTTGACCTCACGTCTTCGTGTGAATTGTCATGTACGTTTTCCAACACATCTAAAGGATTGAACTCCTCAATAGCAGTTTGTTCCTTCTGTTTGTTCCTTCTGTTTGTTCTGCAGAACAAATATTCAAAATGTCATTCTGTTCCTTTTCTAACAGGACTGTTTTTCTTTAATGTAAATTGATTAGGTGACGGCAACCCCATTCTAACACACGAGATGACTTTATTAGCCCATACTTTATTGGCATTAAATATTCAACCCATCTTAGTTGAATTGTGCGCATACTAACTTGGACTGTTTCTCACGTGGATTCCGCTGTGTTAAATTTAGATTGATGGGACGGTTAGACCGGACATGGCGCTCGTGGGCCTTCTGTGGTACCGCGAGCCTCGTCTCCATTGGTCCAGAGGCTTCTCGACATGACATCACACACACACACACACACACACACACACACACACACACACACACACACACACACACACACACACACACACACACACACACACACACACACACACACACACACACACACACACACACACTCTGCTACTGCTGCTGCTGTAGGTCTAATAAAAAAACAAGAGGAGTTTACTGGCGATGCCGGACATCTCCGAAGAGAGACGCACGCTTTACGCTTTAGGGAACGGCCGTTACAGGAAACATTCTTCGCGTGTTTTTTTTTCTTTCTATTCTTGTAGCAGTAGGCCTACCGGGGGATTAAACGATATCCACTTGGATACACTTTGGCTCCAAACGTTTGTTTTCACTCGTCTCTAAAAGTAGGAGGAGGCTTTGCACGAGCTCGGCTCGAGGTTGTTGTTTCTTTTTTTGTGAATGGAGACTTCTCACGCGTAAACGTCGTCCCCGCGCGGAGACCGTGTAGCCGTCGCTCCCTCCACCTGTTCACAGGTGACCGTTGGCCTGCGGGACATCTACTATGACCTTGGACTTGGACCTCATGGAAGATACCGATATCGACGTGGTGGGAGAGGGGCTGCGGGAGAACGGAGACGGTCCCGTCTTACCGATGGATGAGCTGCACGGCGAGACGGGGCGGCAGCGCGAGACCGAGACCTCGGTAGAGTTAAACGGTGACCACGAGGGGGGCTGCAGTCCTTCATCCGCGTGCCTGCCCGCCAAGACCAAAGGTCCCGCGGCGGTGAAGCCCCCCTACTCGTACATCGCGCTCATAACGATGGCCATCCTGCAAAGTCCGAAGAAGCGCCTCACGCTCAGCGAGATCTGCGACTTTATCAGCCACCGTTTCCTGTATTACCGCGAGAAGTTCCCCGCCTGGCAGAACTCCATCAGACATAACCTGTCGCTGAACGACTGCTTCGTCAAGATGCCCCGCGAGCCCGGGAACCCCGGGAAGGGGAACTACTGGACCCTGGACCCTAACTCCTCCGACATGTTCGAGAACGGGAGTTTCCTGCGGCGGAGGAAGAGGTTCAAGCGGCAACATTTTCGTTTCGGCGGGTTTAAAGAGCGACTTTTCGAGCCCAGCGGATTTCAGAACTTCACCCTGCACGGCGGCTACGGCGTGGGCTCGACGGGTCTTCAGCTCCCGGGTCTGGAGATTTATCCGTTGGGGTTTCACCAGCATCACCCGCACCATCACCAACAGCACGCGCCGTGCGCTCCCGCCATCCCACCTGTCAGCAGCATTCTGCCCGCGCTGTCGAGCTTCTTCTCCCGCAACGCGCTCGCGGCCAAGGCCTTCCTGCAGTCCCCGCGCGCCGTGGAGCCCTTCTCCCCCGCGCAGTGCTCGGTGTTCTCCTCGCCGTTGGGCTCGAGCGCCGCGCCATACGCGTCCTCCGCGCTCTTCCACCCCGCGGCGTCTCCGCATCTCCTCAGTCTTCACCAAGAATATCAGAAACTACAAACTCACCGCGCGTCCTCCGAGCTGTCCAAACACATTAGCGACGCCGCCGAATAGCGACCTAAAGTTCGGGCGTTTCCGTTCGTTTGTGACTCAGGTAGAAGAGTGTGAGGATAACTTCTGGGGCCGTGGTGCTCAAGATGGATTTAAACGAGGACGTTTCGCTTTCAGACTCTTTATTTTTTATTTTTTTAAGGATTTTGTAGATATATTTTTTAATCGTTTTCCAAAACCCCTTTTTTTTGTTATTTGATTTTGTTTTTCAAATTTTGTAATGAAATAAAAATGTTTGGTCCGGATAGGCTATTTAAATGACGAGTTTCCTAAACACTCCCTGGAAAGAAATAAAAGTCTGTATTTTAGCACAGAACTCTGTCGTATTTTGTGTAGGCCAGGGTTTTGCTAAAAATGTTTTATATTACAAAATGCAAAAAAACGATCAAAATGCAAACAACAACAACAGGTCGAATTAGTTCTACTTCAGAAAGTGAAATACAATTCACCCTTTCGCTCTTGAAAACACTCAAGTGAGATTCCGTAAAAAGAAAAAGAGCTATGTTTGTACAGCTTGGTAAAAAGAAAAATCGTTATCCAAGAAAAGTCGAAAATGTCTTTAGTTGTAGGCCTAGGAAAGGCTGAACAGTATATTTGTTGGTAGCCTATATAAATTCACCAATAATAATAAATCATTTTAAAAGTAAAATAATAATGTAGGCTACAGGCTAGTTAAATATGTAGAACTGTTTGTTGTCTTATTGATTAACATTTCACTAGAAATATAAATGTCATTTTCAAACGAACTATAGGCAATAGGCCAAAGTGGATTTATAATATGACACTAAGTTCCTGTCACTTATAAAGAATACCACCAGACAGATTGACCAACATTTATATAAAACCTTAAGATATTATGTTGCTGAAACCTAAACAATTTCTCTTTATTATTGGCCTAAATCAAATTACAAAACTTTATTTAAACCGTCCTCCCCACAACATGCCAATGTACAGGGGCAGGTGTGCTTCTCTATTGACCACAATGTGTGTGTCTGCGTTTGTGTGTCTAATGTGCGTGTGTATCTAATGTGTGTGTGTGTGTGTGTGTGTCTAATTTGTGTGTGTGCGTGTGTCCAATTTGTGTTTGTGTGTGCGTGTGTGTCTAACGTGTGTGTGTGTGTGTGTGTGTGTGTGTGTGTGTATGTACACTTGTGTGTGTGTGTGTGTGTGTGTGTGTGTGTGTGTGTGTGTGTGTAATTGGGCTGTTTTTTTGCGCTTGAGGCCACACACACACAGCATAACACGCCCGCTCCGTACCAAGACGAGGAAAATCTGTACAACACATTTCATGTCAAAGATTTCATCCGTTCATGTCGTATGATGAGGTAATCACTAACCCCGTTCTTTGGTCGTTTTGCCACCAACGATCACGGAGTTATGGGCCAATTACCGTGTACTTTATAAAATATGGCTGATCTAGCGTGAGAGACTGAGAGACCATGTATGAATTAGCTCGTCTGCTAATTCAGAAAATGTGTGTGAATGTGTGTGGCTTTGTAGGACTTTTGTTCAACCTACATTATATTAGGCTACAAGCAATATGAAGCTATGTTTTAACTAAAACACCAGGCCCCAAAATTAAAAATCTATACTTGGCATCATAATACGGGTACTTGGAAATATAGAACATGACCCTGGTGTAATCATCCTACAGAAACGGTTTAAAATACGACATAACCTATTTTTATTGCACACCAATTGTAAATAAATGTAAAGGTGCAGACTTAAACACACTTGAAAAAACACGACTCATTTCCTGAGAACATAAGGAGAATATATTTCACTGCTTTATTTATTGAAGGGGTTATTTTTTATTTTTCTTCCTGTAGTCGGAAGTTAGTCATCTTCCTGTTACTCACAAAAACAACATTTACCTCACTATCACCTAACCCACATAACCTCCCTGCTCCCATCCCAGAGGACCGAGAAGAAACAAGCCAACGCGTCTTCGAGTCGTTTCAGACCGCGTCTTGACTCCATGGTATCCGCTGCGCCTTCCTCGCAGATCCTCGCTGCTCCGTGCCGCAGTGAAAGTTACAGTAGTCAAATAATTATTGGTTTCCGAGCATGGACGTATTTATTTAATTGACTTCTGAGCCTGGTTTAGATTAATTACGGTCGTGAAGGATCATATAGCTGCAGGCTTAGGCACCCAAAGGCACTCTGACACAAAACAAGATTACTGCCTGATGGCGACCCCTTCATGCGTATTGGTGGAGAAATATACACTCGTGTTTTTTTGGTGGATTTCTCTCTTTTGTCTGACGAAAGAAGTGGAGAATGCCCTTCCTTAACAGCATATTTAGCGTAATTTACCGCAGGGGAATTGTTTAGGTGTATAATCATGAACAGCGCGAGGGGTTGTTGGTAAAATGATCCATAGTGAGCTTCAAAAGTCAACGCAAAGTTTGCTATTATAATTTAATCCGATTATTCTTGAGACCACATCATTTTTCTGCCATAGCCTATTTTTCATGAGTTGAATTCGGGACTGGGAATAGCGATTGCAATATGGATGTAACTCTGGAATAACCGTTTATTCCCGATGTTAAGTAAACCAACAGTTTTCAGGGGTCACGGGACAAAGTCACGCGATAAGTAGTGTCCCCAGAGCACCTGTAGAGAGCTACTGATTGTTGCTACTGCGACCATAATTGTCTGTCTGTCTGTCTGTCTGTCTGTCTGATTTATATATACACACAACCAGAAAGTACACACGTGTTTGAAATAATTGAAATATGAATGGACAGTCAGTTGAAGAGAAGGGTCTTGTCTGGGGGTCCCACCCAGTGGGTGGGGGGATGCAGGGGTGAGGGGGTATGACTGCAGTAGACAAACACCACCAGTGGATGAGTGACAGTGAGGAGAGGAAGGGGGGAGGGAGGGAGGACCACTTGCACCTGATAAAATAAGCAAAGACGCCGTATATAATGTGGATCTTTCTCTCTCTCTCTCTCATTCTCTTTTTGTGGGTGTGACTGAAATGGTATGTGTGCGTACACGTATGCATATTATTGTGCCGCAAAATGTTATATAAAACTACTTCCAAATCCTTTTTTCCCCCCCATAAATAGACAAAATCCTCGCTACAAAAACGTTAGTTTCTGTCGTCTGCATGCAGGAAATATCCACTAAGCCTTTAATATGCACGGGATGTAATTTAGCCAACACCGTTCCTCTCCTGCCTTTAAACAATCGCCCAGTAACCTTCCCGGTATTCCATTTAATTCAACGTCCACATTTAGAAAACGTTGAAACTAAAAACACCGAAGCAGGGCTCCTCAACGAAATACGTTGCCAGCGCAAAGCCTTACTGTAATCAGCGTGGCATTAGGCCTGGTTACATCGCAGCGCACACGGCCAACACGGGCTGGCCTGAATAAAAAGCAGTGGCGCGTGCAGCGCGTATCACCGCTCTGGTGTTTTCTGCACAGTTTAAAACGGCTTGGCCCGACCCCCTCGCTCCCAGACGGGTATCCCGGGAGGAGTGAGTCAAACGGGGTCAGGACTCATCGGTATCGCCAGTGACCCTCCAAAGCCAAACACGTTTCAGACTGGTCGCCTGTTGCTCCTTGCAATGTGCATCTTCACCGCGTCCTGTCAAATCCCCTCCCTCTCCCTCTCCCTCACTCTACCTCACCCTTGTCACCTCCCCTACCTCTACCTATTCACCTCACCCTGTCACCTCCCCTCACTCTACCCCTCCACCTCATCCTATCAACCCTCTCACTCTACCTCACCCTGTCACCTCCCCTACCTCTACAGCTTCACCTCACCATGTCACCTCCCCTCACTCTACCTCACCCTGTCACTTCCCCTCCCTCTACCTATTCACCTCACCCTGTCACCCCCTCACTCTCCTTCTCTACCCCTCTCTGTCACCTCCCCTCACTCTCCTTCTCTACCTCTCCCTGTCACCTCCCCTCACTCTCCTTCTCTACCCCTCCCTGTCACCTCCCCTCACTCTCCTTCTCTACCCCTCCCTGTCACCTCCCCTCACTCTCCTTCTCTACCTCTCCCTGTCACCTCCCCTCGCTTTCGTTCTCCACCACGGCGCCAGAATCCCAGCCAGGAGAGAAGTGCTTCGTGCGATTAGAGCGGCAAGTCCGGTCAGGAAAAGCAGTGTCTCTTACGTTGTTTCTGTGGGGTTGAAATGCCTAAGGAGCACAACGGAAAGGGTTTCTCCTGGGTGTTCAGAACAACAGCACCAAGGCTACCTCCATCTGACTGGAGGCCTGAGTTCCTCTGGACGCGCAGCAGTATAAACATGGACGCTGACACAAATAGGGGCTGTGGTTTTTAAGTTAGCATTAGCAAACCTAACACCGTCGAGTGAGGGCAACCCTTTGTAATCTCTCTCTCTCTCTCTCTCTCTCCCTCTCTCTCTCTCCTCCACATCTCTCCACGTCTCACCTCCCCATGCCCATCATTTCTCTCCCCTCCCTATCTCTCTCTCTCTCTCTCATCCCTCACCTCTCGCTCTCCCACTCTCACAACGCTCCCCCCCGCCCATCTTCTCACCCCTCTTCTCCCACTCGTCCTATGATGTGGTCTCTCATTCTCTCTTTAACCTCCTCTCCTCCCTCTCTCCTTATCCCCCCCTCCCGAACCTCATCCCCTCACTTCCGTCTCTGCCTCGCCTACCTTATTATCTCTCTCCTCACATGCCAATATCCCTCCCCCTCCCCACCCGTCACCCCTCTACCTAATTTACTCTCTCTCACCAAATCCTTCCCGACTTCTCACCTGACGGCCCAAGTGCGTCCCTCCTGAACAACCCTCATCGTACTCACTCATGTGAAATGTCCACTCATCGCAACCCCCTCGTCTCACCTATCTCCTCTCACCCTCATCTCCCTCTTCTCTCTCCCTCCCCCTCTCCACTCTCTATCTCTCTCCTCACTCCTCCCTCTCCTCTAATCCATCCTCCTCACCTCTCTCTCTCTCTCTCCCCCCCTCTCTCCGCTCAGTCTCTCCCCTCTCTCCCCACTTCTCTCTCCCTCCTCACATCCCGCCACCTCTCTCTCACCTGCCCCTCTCTCCACTCCTCCATTAGCTGTCTCTTACATACTCCTCTCATTTCCTCATCTCTTACTCCTCTTTTTTAGCCTCTCTCTCAGACAGCCCGACTCTACTCATTGTCCCGCACCTCTCCCACATCACTTGTATCTTCCCACATTCCTCTCTCTGCTCCTTCTTTTCTCAACCTTCTCCTCCCAACAGTCATCTGGTACATGTGATCAAAGTTTGCAGCATCTACGACCTCCCCGGGCTATCTTGATGTCTGAGCATTCTGCTCAAATTGTGGTCTTGCATTCAATCTAAACATGCCGTCTGACCACATCATCTTTGAATCGTGCCCATGATGAATTCACAAGGTCTCAGGTGCACAGTGACAGGGTTAACTCCTTTTGATTATAGCTGAATTCAAGCGCTGATTTTAGCTCCACTTATGGGCGAATCTCCCCGCCCTCCTTTAGCATCCCTTACACTCTTGACACAGTTCTGCAACGTATGCCATTTATACAACTTATCTGATGTCATCTTTTTCAGATCTCCCCCTCCCCAATCTGTCCCCCATAGAGATCTCTCTCTTCCCGCTCCTACTGATTTTGTTCTGGACCCTGAACTCGAGGCTCCATCGGTCTCAAAATAAAAACATGACATATTTACGTTTTCATTCAGAGCAATATGCTACATTGAACCTATTTTCTGTACAATGCCCCCCCCCCCACCCCTGTCTGAACGCACTCCTCACCTCTGACAGTCACCCCCCCGCCGCTCTCAAAATAGTTACCCCCCTATCCACCCCTCACCCCTAGAGAGTTGCTCCGCCCGGCCTGGGACACTCTACCCATGTTGAAGTTCACTCTCCCAGCGCCGGCGCTTCCCCCCCTCAGGGCCCCCCTCCTTCACGAGACAGCTCCTTCCCACCCGCTCGTCCCCCCTCCTCCTGGGAAACGGCCCTCGTCGTTGCCCCCCCCCCCCCCCCACCTCTCCCCCCCCTGCTTGGGGCTCCTCCCCAGATCCTCTCCCCCCTCCTGCGGGCTCTCCAACCCCTTTATTACTGACGACCACAAATCCGGGTTGACGCCCCTCTACCAACCCCATGGACGATTTCAATTGCCAAAATCCTCTGCTCACCGCCTCCCTCAATGTCTAAAATGCCTTTACCTTCTCTAAATTTCTCCTCTAGTATGTATGTGAAAATAATTGTCCTACATGTGTCTCTTACTTACCTTCTATGATGACACTTAGCGCTGCTAATGTCTCTACCCCCCCCCCTCTAGCTATTACACCCACTCTGCCTAAATCCTCTACAGACTAGCCCCCCACCCCCATTCTCCCATCAATTTTAAAAAGATCATTCCAACCCCGGCAGGAGGAGTAATATATCAGACTCTCAAGGCATGGAACCACACCCTCTCTCCTGCTGCTTTCGCACTCTCTCTCACCCCTCCTCAACCCTCGCCTCCCCCCATTCTCCCGCCCCACCCAACACATCTCAACCAAGCACCCCACCGCAGATCTCTTTCTCTCCCCATCTCTCCCCCCCCCCGCTTCTATTTCCCCTCCCCATCCACTACAGAGCTCTCTATGTCTCCCACTCCTCTCTCTGTCTCTCAATGCTCTCCCCTTCTCCCATTCTACCACCCGCCCCCACCCCCCCTCAACTCTCTCTGTTATGCTAAACCCCCTCCCACTCGTCGTCCCTTATCCAGAAACCATATTTCTCTCTATCTCCTCGTACTCCTCCTCAGTGTCACAGCCGCCCCTGCCTTGGCTCTCTTTTAGCCCCTGACGCTTCCTCCCCACCCTCCTCCCCTCCCCCCCGCAACAGTCTCCCCCTCGCCTCAGTTGCCCCATCCCTGCTTCCCACCCCAAATCCCCTCCTCTGATCCTCCTAGTGTTTTTAGACCCCTGCTCGTACTCATCTGTCCCTAGAATCATCCCCACTAATACACTCTCTCCACCCTCCCTCCTCTTAAACTCGTACCACCTCCTCCCCCGCGCACAGATTCCCAATGACATTCTCTCCTCTCTCCTCACTCCCCCCCTCACTTTTCAGCTCCCCCTTACACATCTCTCCCCTTTCTCCTAGGCCTACAAGTCACAACCCGCGCATTCCACTCTCCTCTGCATAGCCCACTCACTCTCTCTCTCCACTCCCCTCCCAATCCCATGCAGGACTCCTCAACAATCCATTGGCTGTCTTCGTTATTCATTTATGCCTACCCCCCCCTCTCTCTCCCAGTCCACCTAGTCTCGACGCCTCTCCTCTCCCTCCTTCACCACAACTCTCTCCCCCCCCCCTCTCCTCCTCCTCACTCTACCACTGTCTCCCCCTCTCTCATTTGACTCCCCACCCCCTCTTCCATTAAGCTCTTTATCCTCACCCCTAGCAGGGCTCACACTCCCCCCCCCCCCCCCCCCCACCCCCCCAACCACCAACTGCCCTCCTTACCCTCTCTCCACAATCCTCCCCTTTAACTTCTCTCTAGATCAACACACTCATCCTCTTATCAATTCATGTACTACCTCTCTCTCTCTCTGCGTTTCTGCTACCTAACCCCTTCTCCCATCTCTCTACTACACTACATCGCTCTCTCGCTCCCCGCCTGATGCCCCTCTCTTCCTCTCCCATCCCACGTTCCTTCGTTCTCCCCCCTGAGCTCCTCTCTAACGAGTGAGTCGCGTGTCTCCTCGTCCGCCTCCCCCCCCTTCCCTCCACCCCCCTCTCACAGAGCTCTCCTCCCCCCCAGCTACCTCCCGCTCTCCCCCCCCATCTCTCTCTCCACCCTCTCATACCTTCACCTTCTCGCCTCTCCTTCTGACCCTCAGTCTCTCCCCCACACACTCTCTCCTCTCTCCCATAACCTCTCCTATCATCCCCCCTCTCCCTCCCCTCCTCTCCCCGGCCTCCCCACCCCGCGCCGTCCACATCCCCCCATCATCCCCTTCCCTCCTTCGCCTATCTCCTCCATCGCCCCACTCTAGTCTTACTTCCCCCCCCTCCTCTCTGCCTCTCCCACCTTCCTCTCCCCACTTGCTCTCCCCCTCCTACTCCATTCCCCCCTCCATGTCTCTCTCCTCCTCCACACTACCTCCAACCCCTCACTCTCCCCCTCCTCTACACCCCATCCCGATCACTCATCCCCTCTCTCTGTCACATCTCCCTCAGTCCACCTCTCCCCACCAACCCTCCCCCCCCCCACCCCACCATCCCCCCCCACCCCTCCCCACCCCCTCTCTCTCTCCCCTCCCCCCCCCCCCCCCCCCCCCACCCCCCACCCCCCCTCCCCCCCCCCCCCCCCCCACCCCCCCCCCCCAGTCTCTCTCTCCCCCCCCCTCTCCCCCCCCACCCCCCCCTCTCATCTAATCCCCCCCCCCCAACCCCCTCCCCCCCCTCCTCAACCCACCCAACCATCTCTCTCCCTCCCCCTATCCCTCCCACTTATCTCCCTCCCCCCCAACCCACCCTCCCCCCCTCACACACAACAGTCCCTTCTCCACCTCCTCCGCCCCCCCCCCCCCCCCCCCTCACTCTCACCCCACCCGCATCCTCCTCCCCCCACCCCCACACATCCGCCCCCATCTCCCTCACTCCCCTCCCACACCCTCTCTCAACTCTCTCCCCCTCCTCTCATCCCCATCTTCTCCCTCCTCCCCCTCTCCTCTCTCTCTCCTCTCTCCCTCCACATCTCCCCCCTCCTCCCCCTCGACTCTCTCCTCTCTTCTCTCTCTCCTCTCTCCCCCATCCTCTCACCCTCCTCCTCTCTCCCCCCTCTCCCTCTCCCTCCCCCTCACCCCCCCCCCCCCCCCCCCCCCCCCCCCTCCCCTCCCCCCCCCCCACTCTCCCCCCCCCCACCCCCTCCTCCCTCTCTCTCTCCCCCCCCCCCCCTCTCCCCCCCCCACTTCCCCCCCCCCCCCCCCCCCTCCTCCCCCCTCCCCCCCCCCCCCCCCCCCCCCCTCCCTCCTCTCCCTCCCCCCCCCCTCCCCCCCCCTCCTCCCCCCTCCCCCTCTCCCCTCCCCCTCTCCTCCCCCCCTCCCCCTCCCCCTCCCCCCCCTCCCCCCCCCCTCCCCTCCCCCCCCCCCCCTCCCCCCCCCCC
>JACYXH010000376.1:3330466-3332966 GCA_026745465.1 Lota lota | reverse complement strand
CTGTGGGAGCGCCCTGTGGGAGCGCCCTGCGGGACGCCCTGTGGGAGCGCCCTGTGGGAGCGCCCTGTGGGAGCGCCCTGTGGGAGCGCCCTGTGGGAGCGCCCTGCGGGAGCGTCCTGTGGGAGTGTGGGAGCGCCCTGTGGGAGTGCGGGAGCGCCCTTTGGGAGCGCCCTGCGGGAGCGCCCTGTGGGAGCGCCCTGCGGGACGCCCTGTGGGAGCGCCCTGTGGGAGCGCCCTGTGGGAGCGCCCTGTGGGAGCGCCCTGTGGGAGCGCCCTGCGGGAGCGTCCTGTGGGAGTGTGGGAGCGCCCTGTGGGAGTGCGGGAGCGCCCTTTGGGAGCGCCCTGCGGGAGCGCCCTGTGGGAGCGCCCTGCGGGACGCCCTGTGGGAGCGCCCTGTGGGAGCGCCCTGTGGGAGCGCCCTGTGGGAGCGCCCTGCGGGAGCGTCCTGTGGGAGTGTGGGAGCGCCCTTTGGGAGCGCCCTATGGGAGCGCCCTATGGGAGCGCCCTATGGGAGCGCCCTGTGGGAGCGCCCTGTGGGAGCGCCCTGTGGGAGTGTGGGAGCGCCCTGTTCCGTCGCTCTGATTGGTTGGAGGGCAATCCGATTGTGCGTGGAGGAATTGTGGTCAGCGGCCGCTGATAACGCCTGAACCCTGAACCCTCCTTTGGGCACAGCTCACCCCGAGTGCGTCATGCCAACGCCTAGGAAAGATTTACTTTGTAACTTCTCCACCTGTCTTTTACGTTTGCAATTGATATGTGTAGTAAAAGAAAAAGAATCTTTTGAGGTTACATCCTCAAAGCAAATGCTGCTTGCCTTCGTCTTGGCATTCTTAACAGCCCCCTGGTTCCAATTGACATTCAAACGTTTATCTTGGGAAGAAGAGACTTCAAAATAAAAGTGCATTACCTGTAGTGATCTAGGAGGCCGAGTTGAGCTTTGAAGGTCCGGCATAAATCACGTGCTGCCGTTATCATTTAAACATCATGAATTATTATCAACACTCACAAAGCAAGGAGACAAAAGTGTTCTATTCACAGGCCTGTTGATTATTCCTCTGGGTGATTCATTCACGCTTATGCCAATGTAATAACATGCCTATGTAAACCAAGCGTTTGAACAAAGCAAGAGTTATGTAACATAACTCACACGTTTGGCACAAACAAGGAACTTAGATCACTGATACACTCACGCAAAATGCAAATACATGTCTTTGAAAGGTTAAACTAGTCGTTAAGCCAATAGTTCTATTTTAAATTTGCTAGTGTGTAGCATTGTGGCTACTAGTTTTGAAAACCAGTGTACCGCTCATTGTCAATTCCAACTGCTGTTGCTATGATGGTACAAAAGTGCCAGATAATCCGCTGTACATTAAAAAAAACCCATTTACTTAAGGTGATGTGTTATCTCTTCATAAGGGACATTCTCCAAGCCTTGGTTATCACGTTTTCAACACCTTACAGCGTGATGGTGACCAGCATTAGCTTCTGTTAAATCGCTCTTGTTTATAGACACAGCCATTCATGGATTTGTTTTTATCTGTGGTTTCTTTTACTATATTGTTTTATTGTTAACTCAGTTGTTTTTGCATATTTGTTTTTCAGTAGTCTGTATTTTGTTCCTCAGTTGTATTCTTTGTAAACCTTGTTTCGTTGCAATATAAACCAGGTTATTGTAATGGACTGGGGGTCTGATCCATTAGTCAGCTGTTTCTACGAGTTTGATACATCACACCTCTGTAAGCGAAAGAACCCAAAAACATCCATTCATCCATTCATCCATTCATCCATTCATCCATTCATCCATTCATTCAATATTTGATGGTTTGGTTCATTTAAACTCAACACTGGTTAAACTTTTGTGTGGAAAGTTAAAGGGTACAATAACAGTACAAGTTCATCTTTAACTCAAAGGATAAAACAATGAACGGTCAAATCAGTCAAAGCCTCTGATGATGGACTGGACCCGTGTTGGGCCGATGGTTTCCCCTGGTTTCATCCCATTCCCCTGGCTCTCATACAAGCTGGGGGCAGGCGTACGGCCTGGGACTGTGGTCGGTCAGTGGTCAGTCTTCTGCCCAATGGCAGAGGGACACTTCACCGTGACACATTTACAGAAGATAACGTGTTTTTCAGTGGTGCAGATAAAGACATGTCACAGGGAGTAAGAGACAAAAGTAGGTTACTGGTAAAAGATGTGCCTTAAATCCACCTCGCAGATGAGTATACGGATGCTTGCAAATTCACTGTCACACACACACACACACACACTGTTGTTTCATTCAAAAGGAAATGTAAGAACGATGTCTTGATGTGCAACTGACTAGTTTGGATTAAAGCCCTTACTGTAAAACACAAAACTCTGCACACTAAAGGACTGGACGTCCTCAGAGTCCAGTATCCACCATGAAGAAACACAACAACATCAGGAGAACTTCTATGTTGGTAGTTTATGGTTACCGGGATTTACCTCCAAGGCCCACAGTCCCTTTAGGATTCATAC
>JACYXH010000376.1:3167966-3325466 GCA_026745465.1 Lota lota | reverse complement strand
GACATGTTGAAGGAACACAGAGTGGGGGATCCCTCCTTCCAGGGAGGTTAGGAGTGCAATGGCTGCCATGATTGACAAACATAGTTATACCAGCAAGCATTTTAAATCATTTAGTCAAGAAAAATAAATGTTGTCTATGGTGATGGGTTGCTGGGGAGTCCAGGCATCCAGTCACCGCAACAAACCAGGCATCCAGTCACAGTCACCAACAGACCAGGCAGCCAGTCACAGTCACCAACAGACCAGGCAGCCAGTCACAGTCACCGCAACAGACCAGGCAGCCAGTCACAGTCACCAACAAACCAGGCAGCCAGTCAGTCACCAACAGACCAGGCATCCAGTCACAGTCACCAACAAACCAGGCATCCAGTCACCGCAACAAACCAGGCATCCAGTCACAGTCACCAACAAACCAGGCATCCAGTCACAGTCACCAACAGACCAGGCATCCAGTCACAGTCACCAACAAACCAGGCAGCCAGTCACAGTCACCAACAGACCAGGCATCCAGTCACCGCAACAGACCAGGCATCCAGTCCCAGTCACCACAACAGACCAGGCATCCAGTCACAGTCACCAACAAACCAGGCAGCCAGTCACAGTCACCAACAGACCAGGCATCCAGTCACCAACAAACCAGGCAGCCAGTCACAGTCACCAACAAACCAGGCATCCAGTCACAGTCACCAACAGACCAGGCATCCAGTCACAGTCACCAACAAACCAGGCATCCAGTCACAGTCACCAACAGACCAGGCATCCAGTCACGGCAACAGACCAGGCATCCATTCCCAGTCACCACAACAGACCAGGCATCTAGTCCCAGTCACCACAACAGACCAGGCATCCAGTCCCAGTCACCACAACAGACCAGGCATCCATTCCCAGTCACCACAACAGACCAGGCATCCAGTCCCAGTCACCACAACAGACCAGGCATCCAGTCACAGTCACCAAAGACAAAAACAGACCGAATTATGGTTGGATGGGGCCGAGTGGACAGAAAACATGTTCATGACAACAATCAATAAGCATATAACAATGACCCCAGATCACTGGAGACCAGCTTGGTAGCAGGGACATTCCTCTAGACATTTCCAAGCTGGTTTGCAAATCTCTACGATGACAAGAGTGATTTAAAATATGAATCAAGCTTTTGAATGCAGAGATGTAATTACATGTTTTCTGTGTGGTTGTGTGTGTGTGTGTCTGTCTGTCTGTGTGTCTGTCTGACTGTGTGTGTGTGTGTGCGTGCGTGTGTTTGTGTGTGAGAGTGTGTATGTGTGTGTGTGTGTGTGTGTGTGTGCGTGTGTGTGTGGGCAGGTGTTTGTGTGTGAGAGAGTGTGTGCATGTGTGTGTGTGTGGGCATGTGTTTGTGTGTGAGAGAGTGTGTGTGTGTGTTTGTGTGCGTGCAGGTGTTTGTGTGTGAAAGAATGTGTGTGTGTTTGTGTGTGAGAGAGAGTGTGTGTGTGTGTGCAGGTGTTTGTGTGTGAGAGAGTGTGTGTGTTTCTGGTTTTCATTGTGTGTGTGTAGTTTTTATCTGTTCTGGTGAAGCCGAGCATGACCAGACGTCCACTCTCTGCAGTGGTGTGTGTAGATGAAGAGTGAGGAGGTCAGAGAGCCTTATATTGACCAGCACCTTCTGTGTGTGGGTGAGGACGTCCGGGATCTACAGAACTAGCTGGTGATCCCAGTTAAAGCAGTTCCTACGTTTTTAGCCAGGATATGAGGTTGGAGGGTGTTGAAGGCAGACGAGAAGTCGGCGAACAGGAGCCGGACGGATGTGTTCGGGGCCCTCTAGATGTTTTTGGTATTTAATACAAAGAGTTTGGCATCGTCAAGCCCTCTCTTGGCGCGATACGCAACCTGAAGAAGATCCATCTGTGCATCTGTGGCACTGGTGATGTGGCTTTTCAGTGGCCTCTCGAGGGCCTCCATGACGAGGGCGGTGGGGCCTGTAGGGCCAAGGTCGTTGGGGCTGCCCTTTGTGTGGATGGGAACGATGGTGGGCTGTTTCCATGACTGTGGGACTGTAGCAGTGGCTCGAGAGCTCTGGAATAACGGCTGGAATGCTCCTCCCAGCTGCACAACGTTTCAGTTCGGTTTTCCCACACCTTAACACAGAGTCCACGTTAATAATGATGGGATCAACGGGGGAAGTCACAATTCTTATCGGTTCCACGACTGAAGCATCCCCTACACACTTCTTCCACTGTCGTAAATCACTCAGTCAATCAAAAAGGTTTGATCGCGCCCTAAGATCCTGTTACTGTTCCTGCTGGACATGGGTCTCATGGACCAAAGACCTTGTGGTACATTACAACTGAACAAGGGGTGGCGGATCTGTCCACAGCATGTGGAGATAGCCAGACTAGCATCGCAAACACACATTCCCTTTGCAACCAACAATTGCATAAAGCAGTTTACCAGTGATAGTAATTATTTTGCGTTCGGTTCCCCTTCAACTTGTTGTCGGGTGAATGTGCGTTAGTAATCTAAGTAGTTGAAGTGTATTTCTGTTTGTCAGAATAACGGTCACAAATGTACTGCTGAGGCCATCCAATAAGATGTTTTAATGTTGCAAAAAACAAGCAGATTCTCTCATGCCTGAATGATGTGGTCCTCAGTATCAGACTAAAGCCTGGGATCTGACCCATAGCTGACCCTGTAGTGGTGTACCTGGGAATCTGTTGTTACCGTAAAGGTATTCCTAATTCACATACCAATGCATACTTGAATAACCATGACACATTCTACATATTTTGCCCACCCCTGTAAACGTTTGACCCACCCAGTCTGTCCTCCACTCTTTCTTTGTGTATCCCTGGAGATAACGGGAGGGCTGGGAACGCTGGGAGAGAGAGTCAGACTTCCTCTAAAGAGTCCTGCAGGGAATACTGCAGCATGGGACAATAGGTGTGTAGCTATGGGCTGTGGGTTTATTTGTTTCTCACGTGCTGTCTCCCACTCGGGGAAGCACGCTGGCTCTGTGATCCAACTGGCTTGTCACTGAAGCGTGTCTTCCATCCATTAGAGTCAGGGTTAGCAGTTTGCTAGCAAGCTAGTTTTTGAAAATATCCAACCGACGAAATCCCACCCCTCCCTTAGGACCTTCCCCCTTGCTGAAGGCGTTCAGGGCCGTCTGGCCTTGTGCTGGGGTACCCTGCCAGTACCCAGGCAGAGTGAGCACCGCTCCATGACAGACAAAAGAATTACAAAAGGAAAATCCGAATCAAGTGTTCAACAAAGTCAAAAGGAAAGTAAATATGTAAAGGTGCTTTGCTTAAGTAGGTAGACAGACATGTAGGCCAACAATTTGGGCCAAATTAAATGATTGGATGGGCTTATTACAGGAATACGACACAGACACCATATATTTTTCAACTTTTTATGATTATTGAAAATAAATTGCCTACCCTGGCTTTAAGTGTGTAGTTAGGATCCTATAAGGGACATTTGTTGGGACATGCTGTCTGCCTTTCATGGATCACGTAAACAGAAGTACAAGTGATACGTTTCACCTGGATGACATCATCATCCATCCAACCAATGAAAGGCTCAAAACCGGTGGATGAATTAAGATCAAGTTAATCCATCCAACATGGATCCAGATCTGACCTGTCTGTGGACACGGAGCATCTCTAAACACACAGAGGAGGCAGGAGGCCTGGCTTACACAGCAACTCTCTGGAGCCTGTCATGCCATCACCCCCCCCCCCCCCCCCCCCCCCCCTCCACAAGGGACCTCATTAGTGACCCTCTAGTCTCCCGGCAGCCCAGAGAGGAGAATGGGGCTCTCCATTTGTATGCCAGAATACCATGGCTACTGCTGCTGCCGGCCCCACCAGCATGGACAGACAGATAGACGGACTGAAGACAGGAATAAAGACTCATTGTACAAAGCCCACTTTGCTCCCCCCCCCCCCACACACACACACACACACACTGTGTCACTGTCCCTGCACAAAAAGCAGTCCGCAAAATGTCCCAGCGATCCTGGGAATTTGGCAAGTGCGTTGTAAGCAGTGTGTTGCTGTCAGGGGGAATAACGTGCGGGCGTTTGTGTGGCGGAGCAGAGGGGAAGACACCTAGGAAAGCTGTGCTGTGGGACTGAAGAGGAATGCTCCCTGTCCAACCGACCTGGAATCTGCAGAGGGTTGAAAATAAAACGAAGTGACGGTTGCACGGTGCACGGACATCATGCCTGTCTACCCAAGTTCAAGTTCAAGTCTGCATGTACATATACATGTACTAACTAGCAGTGACATGCTTACTTTGCCTGCTCCTTTGACTGTGCTTGGACAATACATGATAAATACACACTAATTATAAGTATACGATTTAACAGATGAAGTACTAGTATATATCAAATAGAATCACCCACCAGGTTCCAGGCACAATGTCCAGGCGAATATCTATATTTTCCATTGGCCTTTTTTTCCCCACTCAGCCGTGTGAAAGACACGTTGGGGTAGAGTGTCAGAACACGTCGCTGTGAAACTGTACATCGCCCGAGCCAAGGGCAAGAGCCTCGCTGATATCCAGCTCTGTTAGACACCTAGATCTCACCTAGATCACACCTAGATCGCACCTAGATCGCACCTAGATCGCACCTAGATCGCACCTAGATCTCACCTAGATCTCACCTAGATCTCACCTAGATCGCACCTAGATCACACCTAGATCACACCTAGATCTCACCTAGATCTCACCTAGATCACACCTAGATCTCACCTAGATCTCACCTAGATCGCACCTAGATCGCACCTAGATCGCACCTAGATCACACCTAGATCTCACCTAGATCTCACCTAGATCCGCTCACAGGCACTTCCTGTGAAATCCCCCCGGCTCTTTTCTGATCAACTCTTCAGAGGTCCCCTCCTAACTTTGCTAGGTTGTGATATAAATTACTTGTTTTTAACCTTTCCTATAAAGTTTGTAGTCAAACCTCGCACTGATCTGTGGGATCTTGGCATGTTTGTTGGTCATTTGTGCTGTAACACACACCACCAGTTATGTAAAAAGTGGGTGAAAATTGCATGCGTGTGTGTGTGCATGCATGCTTGTGTGTGTGTGTGTGTGTGTTTGTATGTGTGTGAGTTTGTGTGTGTGTGTGTGTGTGTGTGTGTGTGTGTAGTGTGTGTGTGTGTGTGTATGTGTGTATGTTACTGTGTGTGGCTGTGTGTGTGTGTGTTAGTTTAGGCAAGAGAGAGCGAGAGGAGAGAGAGAGAGAGAGAGAGAGAGAGAGAGAGAGAGAGAGAGAGAGCGAGAGGAGAGAGAGAGAGAGAGAGGAGAGAAGAGGAGAGAGAGAGAGAGAGTGCTATACGTTGCAGCTTGGCTCTTAAACGTGTGTGCTTAAAACAAGCTGTGTTCCAGGAATAGGCCTGAGGGCCACAGGAGAGTGGTGGCTCAACTACACACATTGAAACCCTACTAAAAAAGGGTTACAACACAACAACACAGTGGCTCTTTCAAACAGAGAGAGAGAGTGTTACTTCTGAATAAGGCCCAAGAAAAGTGGAAAAACCTCCAATATAGGGAAAAGTGATGACCAGTAATGGTCATGTTCCAAATTAGAATAACTGATCAACTAGAGCAGGGGTCAGCAGGGGTCAGCAGGGGTCAGCAGGGGTCAACAGGGGTCCCTCCTCTGCAGTGGCTCCCCGTAGCTTTGGAAAAAATGGAAATAACTAATGGCTCACTTTATTTTTTATTTCAAAGGGAACCTCTTATTTTGGAGATCAAGGTGATACTGTGACATTAAAATAACAATGAAAGTATGTTCATATTTTGTCAACCAAAATAAACGTCACATCCTACAACTACAAATTTCATGAATGCAACAAACTATCGCTATTAGTTATTTTATTTATAGTGTAATTATATGTAATGCTTTGTACGCTCTGTTCTCTTCATTTTAGGGATCAAATAGGTTTTGTGGCTCCAGATTAACTTTATTTGGTGGGAGAGGGACCAGAAATGGCTCTTTTGACAGTTAAGGTCTGCCCTGAACCAGAGCATCATTTACAACATGCTACACACCCGCATAGTTGTTGATTAGTTCAGCAGCACAGTGGTAAGCTGGACACAGGGATGGTTTAAAGAGCTCATGGAAGGGGGGAGGAATTGTGCTTTGCCGTGGAGTGAAGCGTGGTTATTCCAAAAGGCTGGACTCAAACGAAGAGTCATTAAAGAAATCTTGAGTTTGCAAACAAGCGCCGCTTCCAGGAAAGTGTGCTCTCCAGACATTCTTGAGCTCGGTGCTCCTGCAGAGGGGCTGGTGCTGTGCCTCTTGGCAGAACAGCCAGCACAACCAGATTCATCGGAGAGACTGCAGGGGCTTCTAGTGTTCCCAAGGTTTGCTGCTTCACTGCGTGCAGAATGCCGATCCCTGCTGCTGTATATGTTATACGTTATGTGTTATTGAATGTAGCACAGCCCACTCATTAAAGTGTTTTTAATTGAAAACCTACTCGAGTGTCTGGACCTTGATTGCGTTTTGTGGTTATTATTTTCAGTTTTCTTATTCCAAGATTTAATAGCACGATGGAAAGGACCATTATCATGGCCACACAAAATCCCGGTTTGTCACTGGGCAGATAGAAACATGTTCACTGAAGTGAAATATTTCTCATAGATTTATGTTGAAGATAACTGCATATCCACAATGTCTTGCTTCTTTCCACTGGCTGGCGGATGATATATATATATATATATATATATATATATATATATATATATATATATATATATATATGCTAGCCATGCAGTCTAGTGGTCAAAACCACACATGTACATTTTACTGTTACTTAAATAACAGGGGGAAACAGATCTACTTTGTTTGCATCACCGGACACTCCTACCACTGGTCCAGTGGTTTACAGTGTTGGGTGAAACAGTGACAGTCCTACCACTGGTCCAGTGGTTTACAGTGTTGGGTGAAACAGTGACACTCCTACCACTGGTCCAGTGGTTTACAGTGTTGGGTGAAACAGTGACAGTCCTACCACTGGTCCAGTGGTTTACAGTGTTGGGTGAAACAGTGACAGTCCTACCACTGGTCCAGTGGTTTACAGTGTTGGGTGAAACAGTGACAGTGGTGACAGTGACACTATGCAGACTAGATTGGAAACACATGTCATTTCTGGCATATTTAGGTGATGATCGAATGACCTACTTAGTTTAAAATCCTTTGAGATTATTCTTTCACATCTGCCTGCACTATTGGCAGCAAATTACAATAATAGAAAATGGAGCTGAACATTTTAGATTAGTAATTAAGATGACGTTTCACTCGATCAGTAACATAATCAAAATTTGACAAAAGAGCATCAGACATTATTGAGTCAAACATTGAAATAAGATCTAATAATACCAATGTTATACTTATCCCCCTCAAGGCAATTGTGGGAATGAAAAAATATTATTCCACATATTTCTGTATAACATCTCAGCAGCACAGTGACAATGTTAAAATAATTTGGTGCACATATAGAAAATGTTGAATACATTCCAAATTTAGGACTAGGGAAATATTTATCATTATTATCCTCATTACTATATAATCACCTTAATTCATAGAGGGGGGACATTTGACATGGTAACACCGTCTCATCCACAGCCCTGCAGGTTGTTAGTGAGTGTGGAATTCCAGCTGTGGACAGATTCGCTATCACACCCGTGTTCAAATCACTTTCCCAACGTGTCCAACTGAAGCCGGGACTGTGATTGGCCGTGGGCCAGTGTTCCTAACGGGAGAAGGCAGCGGAGAAGGCTGTCTCACAACAACTCCATTAATCAGGATTCAGACACACAATACCGTTTTCTCTGGAGGACATCCACGGAATACACGTGAAATGGTTTTGAATGTCAAATGCTCGGAAGAATGGAGTTTAATCGGGATATGGCCTAAAATACGACAGACTAACTAAACCCCCCAACCTGCAGCTGGCGTTGAGGCGAACACGCAGTTATCCTTCGAGGGTGAGCAGGCAGACAGTGGAGCAGGCATCTGGTCGGCTGGCGTCCTGCTCTCCACCTGTGCTTTCAGGCCAGGATAACGTGGGTAAACAGCTAGACATTCAATTGTGAAAAGAAAGCGTGGCTACTGACCAGAGCTCCACAATAACACGAGGTCAGCGACACGGCGTTCGGCCAGGAGCCGTACGGCCCCGCTATCAGGGCCGCTCCACGCACTACTCAGTGACTACTGTCAGCAATGAGGGGGGCGTCTGTGTGTGTGTGTGTGTGTGTGTGTGTGTGTGTGTGTGTGTGTGTGTGTGTGTGTGTGTGTGTGTGTGTGTGTGTGTGTGTGTGTGTGTGTGTGTGTGTGTGTGGTTTTATTCATCAACTCATTCACCGATGTAACATCATCCATGGTGAAAAGTGGGTTATTGAATCGTGCTATCGGTGCTCAGCCTGTGTTAGCCTTGCTGTATTTAGCATTATTAATTTATTATTTTGTTTTATTATATTATTATTCATTTATTATTTTGTTTTATTATATTATTATTCATTTATTATTTTTGTTTTATTATATTATTATTCATTATTATTTTGTTTTATTATATTATTATTCATTTATTTTTTATTATATTATTATTCATTTATTATTTTTGTTTTATTATATTATTATTCATTTATTATTTTGTTTTATTATATTATTATTCATTTCATATTGAGATTGAGATTTTGATACGGTCTATAGGAAATCCTTTAAGTGTTTGGTTAGTAGAAAATAAAGACGATACATTTAAGAATGATAGCAGTACAAAACATTTGACAGACAATCATGGTTATGTAATTTTGGGGGGAAAACTTCTTTAAAGCCCAAACCTAAAGACACACACAACTCTGTGGGAGTCCAAAAGGAAGGGGGGTCATTTAAGAGCACAGCTATTAAAAACACATGTCTTGTTTGAACATTTCCGTGTTAAATGTAGTCTGTTACACATGCACACACACGAACACACATAAAATATATACATTTAAAATATTATATTTTAAATATTAAATATAATATTGAACACACACATACACATATACACACACTTTTCCTTGCGAGACGTCCTCGCAGACGGCTGACCCACACGGCTTGCTAAATGCAGCAGTGGAGGTGACGTTATGAAACACTTGATCTTCCTGTCGTTTGGTTGTCTCGTTAGGAACATGACGTGATGTTCATTGCACAAATTGAAACCATCACAAAACTTAAGTGTGACCACCTGCTACTCTTGGCATGGCCAGATCTGACCCCAGAGCACTCAAATCAACAGTGACTGGCCAGCCTCAAAACGAGACAGCCTAAGATATAGACGACTTGATACGATATAGTACAGCAGACTTGATAAGATATAGGTGACTTTATAAGATAAGATATAGTTGACTTGATACGGTATAATACAGCAGACTTGATAAGATATAGGTGACTTTATAAGATAAGATATAGTTGACTTGATACGGTATTATACAGCAGACTTGATATGATTAGAAATAGAGGATATGTTAATATATATAGGACTTGATAAGATATAGGACACTTGATAAGATATAGGACATCCGTCCACAGAAACCGTTCTTTTTCTCCACTCTTCCTCTTTTTCCACACGGCAGGCTTCCAGCGAAGTCCAGGCTCGCTCCTCCAGAAAGCAGAGAGCGAGAGGTGGCTCCAACGTCCCCACGCAGGATGGCACCCTGCGATGCAGCACCTGCTGTGGAGGCCAGCGGGCACTTCAACGTTTGACTCTTTCATTTCATGAGGTGAACTGCTTAGATACTCATTCGCTGTGTGTTCAACACAAAGACGTGTGCTTGAGTTGGGAGAACAGCCCCATGAGACGTTGCAGTTCACAAGCGGCCAGGCTAGCATCATTCGGGCACACGCTCAGCCATTCCTCCTTCCAGGTTTTCCTTTCTTTACACACACTTTTACAAACACACACACACACACACACACACACACACACACACACACACGCACACGCACGCATACATGCTCCGATGGTTAATGGTCCACAGATGTGCTTGGGCCCTTGGCATTGCATAAAGGATACAGTGGTGAGTGTGTGTGGAGGGCCCTGACGAATGGCCCAGAAACAATGCAGATACAAAATGGAAGTGAAGACATCCTGCACTTTGACTGTTTTCATATTCCCCAGACAACTTAGAAGTGGTGGAGATCTGAAGCCACTTCATAACAGAGGACTATTCACGAAGAGAAGTGCATCAAAGAACTGAAACCCCTGAATGGTGGGGATATGGTTGCTGTTTTTAACCCGTAAATGTCTAGTAAACTCGGAGCTGAAGTGATAGATTTTGTTCTTCTGTTTGTACAAACCAGCGGCCTTGGCAACTCAAAGACAGTCAGCAGCGCGGCCCGACAACCACTCATTTCCACAACAAAACATGTTGCTTCATATTTTTGTAACCAAGAGATCTTTGCAGCCGTTTTCTGAATATGTTGGCCACGATCAATGTTGCCCTCTCTGTCAAAAAATGTAGCAAATATTCAGTATCTTTCAAATGAATAAATATCCTGTTTTATGTGCAACCAATGATCACAACAGTCCTTTCCCCAATAAACTCCATAGACACCTGAGGACCTCAGGGAGAACTTTGTCCAGAACCAGAACACAGACACCAGAATGTAATGTCAAAGATGATGTCCCACTGCCCGTCCCACATGCAAGAGGTCTGGACATCTCAGTCAACAAACAGCCGTTCTGCAGCCAGCAGCAAGCAAAGCAAAAACAAGAGTTTGAGAAAACTCCCTATAATACATTCTTTGTTTTGATTTGTACTTTTGTTTCGTACAAACAGTTAATCTCCCTGTACACGTGTTTCAATCTCTCTCACTCTCACACACACACACAGACACACACACAGCTCACCATGGTGAAGAGTTTTGGACTGTGCTATCAAGTGCCCTATTGGTCACCATGTTTCATGTGTCAACAGACGGATCAGAGGGACTCCGACGGTAACCATGGCGATCCTCCTGACAGCCAGTACCGCACCACACTCTCTTGTGCTTTGTCCTGAACTCAAACCTTGAAACAACCTGTTGCTTCGCTCTCCATCGCCACATGTCCTGGGAGCAGTCTCACATGGCCTGGGAGCAGTCTCACATGCTCTGGGAGCAGTCTCACATGCTCTGGGACCAGTCTCACATGGCCTGGGAGCAGTCTCACATGTTCTGGGAGCAGTCTCACATGGCCTGGGAGCAGTCTCACATGTTCTGGGAGCAGTCTCACATGTTCTGGGAGCAGTCTCACATGTTCTGGGAGCAGTCTCACATGGCCTGAGAGCAGTCTCACATGTCCTGGGAGCAGTCTCACATGTTCTGGGACCAGTCTCACATGTTCTGGGAGCAGTCTCACATGTTCTGGGAGCAGTCTCACATGTCCTGGGAGCAGTCTCACATGTTCTGGGAGCAGTCTCACATGGCCTGGGAGCAGTCTCACATGTCCTGGGAGCAGTCTCACATGTTCTGGGAGCAGTCTCACACGGGCCACAGAGCTTCCAGAAACAGCAGCTGAGGTGTGCGTGCGTCATCGGTGCAGACTGTTACAGAGCATACATTGTGTGCTTAAAAAGGGCTGATCTAAAACGTGTAGGGCTGTGTGGATGGATAGACCTACTGACATACAGTACGCTTCATTTACACTTCATTGAAATACAGTACAGTTCATTTTTGGGTCACATGCACATTCTTTATACCTCATGTCTATTCCTGCGGCCCTATATATTGTTGATTTGTTGTTTTTACATAGTTTAACCATTTGTGCTGTATTTTGTGGTTATATTGATTGTTGTGTTTATTCTTTCTGGCTTGAGCTGAGCAACTGTAACAAATAATTTCCTCTCAGATCTCTGAAGTCATCTGAATCTGAAGTTCAGACAGACAACAGACACATGACTAATTATATACACACGTTTATCTCATGCGGTTTGAACAAGACCGCAGATCACATATATTTGATAACCCACACTGACCGACAATACACAAAATGAGTGCATTGTTTTTATTTGATTTAAAAGCGTATTTCCCTCACCTTTGTGAATCTTGCAACATAAAATATGCAGTACAGTTGTACAATAGCTACGATAGTACATATAAGTGCAGAGGAAAGACACAGTTCCAGCTGGAATGCACGTTTGGATTGGTTGCCCATCTCCTCTTGGGGTTTTGTGATCCAAACGAGGGGAGTTGGGGAACCCACTCAGGCCCATGCAGAGATGTTGAGGTAAATGCTACCACACATCATATTGTAGGAGTTAGCGGTTACCGCTACCTCCCAGTGTTCACACATACTATGCACACACAAAGCTGCTTACTAGGGTACATCATCGTGCTGTACCCCACTCCAGAAGACCAGTTCCAGACAAAAGCCTTCCCCCCATCACCCACCATGCGTACACCCTAGACAAATACGTCACTTGTTGCATGGTGCCGGGCTAAAGAGTCCCACACAAGGTGAGATCCAAATGAAAAGTAAAGACAAAAACGTTAAACCACCGGTCAAAAGACTGTGAAAGAGTCTCCATGTGTTTACCGATGGACGGCCTCAGCTGTGGAATGCGTGCGGCCTCTTTGAGGGATCTAAGGCTGGGAGCTCTGGTCCCAGTTAGCTCATCTGGGGAGGAGGACCGTGTTGCATAACGCAGCCCTCTTGAATCAGCGTTGAAGGCCTGTGCTCTGAGAAGCCAGACAATGCCTGAAGAGCAGAAAACACAGTTCAGCACAAGGAGAAGGAGCCAGCATAGGCTGTACCATATTAAGATCAGTCTGAAGATTCAGAATGAATGCACACAGAAGGATTCACAATTGTAGTTTAGGATTTATTTACAAATGACTCATTTATATATATAAATATATATATAAAATAAGGCTCACAGATGACGTTCTGATACATACACACATTAATTCATTGAAGAAATCAACACATATGCTTTAGTTTTGGCTAAAGCATGGCTTGATCCACAAATGAATTATTTTCAACAGGGAACTTTCTGTAGCCAATCAGATGGCTCCTTCTGTATCAGCCAATCACGTAAGTGTAGATTTGAGGGTATGATTAATGCTGCATTACCTCGTAAGTCAGAGCTGTGACATCACACCCGAGATGACCGCGTTCCAGTAAGTGTGAAAACCAAGATGTCGTTAGCAATACCAGTTCATAACAACACATTATACTGTATTAAACGCAAACAAACACCATAGATAGTCCAATTTCACAGATAGTAATGGGACATTACTGTGTGCACGACGGATTTAGTGAGACTCAAATAAGACAGAAGTGCCAATAAACAGTATATTACTGCTTATTATAACCTTCACTAATGTTGATGCACGGCCATCTTGGATCTTGAGGTCGGGGCTGTGAGATTCTGACTACAGGGGGTGTCCCAGTTTAAATGTCTCACTTGGAACTCAAACGGTCTGACTTCCCAGTTCAAACGGAACCACCACAAAGTGGGAGTGTCCACCCTGACGTTTGACGGACAGATCAGTTTACCAGCCTGCCCAGTGGACTGTACCAACTGGTAGGACTATCCATCATCTATATGGACAGTCCCATGTGGGACGTCACTATGTCTGGGGGAGGGGCAGATTTTGTCACACTCACAACAGGTAATCACACTCACACCTGTTGGTAAAATGGTTTCCCTTTAATAATGCGCTGGCTGTGACTCCATAGTACCCACTAAACAAGGTGGTTCACCTGATGGAGACAGTGTTACATTGTGCGGCTACATTCAGAAATATTCCACTGTCTTGGTATCGTATGTCTCTCAGAAATCAGCGTTATTTTTTTTAAAAAAATACATTTGCATTCAAAACATTTACAAATACAGTTTATTTTAAACTTTTATTTGTAAATATAGCTTGAGTAGAACAAAGAAAAAATATATAATATATTCATATGCAGTGAAATATGTACACATTTAGGGTTTTACACGAGCAGTGTTCACAACACTGAATGAATATCAGTCTTTTGTGTTTGCCATGAATGTGGCTACGTACACAAGAGCACATATGTATACATTCATAGGATGCGATAAAACACCTGTGTTCAAACAAGCATTGAAAATTCAAAAATTGAATGAGAAGGAATGATGTACAATATCATCTGGTTCATTCATGAACCATGCATGGACGGCATTTTCACACACTTACAAATTCACTAAAGGGCATGTTTACTTAAGCGCACATTTCAAGAGCAAAAGATCAAAAACAACTTTGTCATGACCAAGTTGTGTATGTTGCAACTACATTTCCCAGCATGCCATTCTTCATGTTGTTCAGCACCATGGTGTGTCATTTCTGCTCAACCCTAAGTGGTGATGGCAAAGGTCAGTCTGACAATTGTAGTAACAAATTAGCATGGTTGAGGCAGAATTTGTATCAATTCACAAAGGCAATGATTAAATGCATAATTAATTACAAACACACATTCAATTTCCTTGACATGCATTGTTTGTTTGACATGGACTGTCTTATAAAACCTTGATTGTTGAAAATCAACGTTACAGTCAACCTGATCAAAAATATAGAACTGAAAATACTGGTTTTTGTCAACCGTTGAGCTCTTTACTAAGGGCTTTGTGGTACAGTAAGGCCAGAGATGCAATAAGAAGAAAGATTAACAAGTACATATCTTATATCTCCATAAACACTAGAATATAAAAACAATTTACAGTTAGCACTGATCAGAAGATCTGCTCAACAATCATTTATGTGTGCTTATCTAACTGTAGTTTTACATCATTTTGCATTGCTCCATATTTTCCCCAGTTCAGTCACACACCGAGCTTTGAAATGGACCTTTAACACGTTTTGACTTTGACTTCAGAAGCCCCAGTAGCTTATAGCGACGTGTCCTTGCCATGCTTCAGTAGTCTATATTGGTAACCTGGGCCACTGCAGAGCTACGATGCCAAGACATCAATGGTACAGAGCCAGAGATCCATCAGAGGGCATTCCCCCCTCACCCCCTGACATTGCATAAAATGAAGGAATGTCGGAGAGACATTGGCAGCTTCCCGAATGGTAGAAAAGGCATTTTCGTTTTTTATGTTTGTTTTCTTTTTCGTCCAGCTAAAAACAGGGACACACTGGGGTGTATTAGCAAAGCCATAACGTACTCAAACGATGGGAAACTGAGCTTATCTTATCGGCTTACGTCGATAAGGAGAGACTTGGACAACAAACAAAGAGCATAGTAAAGCACTAAGTGCGGGGAGTTCTGCTAAAGAGCAGATAGGAACTCTTTGTCTTTGTACAATAAATTAGAATGTCGCAAGCACTTGCCTTTCCTTAAAAGAACAACGAGACAAAACCAACCAAACAAAAGCTCAGGGGAGCTGAGTTAGCCGTGCGCTCAGTTAGCCGTGCGCTCAGTTAGCCGCGCGCTCAGTTAGCCGCGCGCTCAGTTAGCCGCGCGCTCAGTTAGCCGTGCGCTCAGTTAGCCGTGCGCTCAGTTAGCCGTGCGCTCAGTTAGCCGTGTGCTGAGTTCTGCTGCGCCGAGGAAAGCTGTGCACTTTGATGTGTTTGGACAGGTGGTCGCTGCGGGCAAACTTCTTCTCGCACACGGGGCACTGGTAGGGCTTGACTCCTGAGTGCGAGCGGCGGTGTCGCGACAGCTCGTCCGACCGGGAGAACCTGCGAGCCAGAGCACAGAGACAGAGGTCAGTCTTCCAGTGAGCACAGAGACAGAGGTCAGTCTTCCAGTGAGCACAGAGACAGAGGTCAGTCTTCCAGTGAGCACAGAGGGAGAGGTCAGTCTTCCAGTGAGCACAGAGGGAGAGGTCAGTCTTCCAGTGAGCACAGAGACAGAGGTCAGTCTTCCAGTGAGCACAGAGGGAGAGGTCAGTCTTCCAGTGAGCACAGAGGGAGAGGTCAGTCTTCCAGTGAGCACAGAGGGAGAGGTCAGTCTTCCAGTGAGCACAGAGGGAGAGGTCAGTCTTCCAGTGAGCACAGAGGGAGAGGTCAGTCTTCCAGTGAGCACAGAGGGAGAGGTCAGTCTTCCAGTGAGCACAGAGGGAGAGGTCAGTCTTCCAGTGAGCACAGAGGGAGAGTTCAGTCTTCCAGTGAGCACAGAGGGAGAGGTCAGTCTTCCAGTGAGCACAGAGGGAGAGGTCAGTCTTCCAGTGAAAGGACACGTCTGAAGTGGTACTCTCTTATTAGAAAATAGCTGCGTGTGACAGTTCCGCTTTAAAGGAATAATACTCAAAACCGTTTATTAAACACAATTGGCCTATTGGGTGATGTCATCCGATGTATTGGTATGTAGTATTTTCCACTGCTGCAAGATTTGTGTAGACAATGTGTAATATAGTAATATATTTGAACATTTAGAAAGACACAGCCAAGAGTAGACATGCGGTCAGCTTCAAACATCCAGAACACTTTGGCCTAGCAGCTGAAAAGAGAAAGGGGGTAGCAAAGGGAATTGGTCACGTAGGAAAATAACACACTGAATCAGATCGGGAAAAAGCCTGACAGGACAGCAAGAGACAGAAGTACTAATACACTGAAACATGAAAAATAAACCCTGGACTGATTTTAGAATGATACAGAGGTTTCAGGCTGTATTATTCCTTAAAGACTGTAGTTGCACAATGGATATTTCATTCTTCAAGGCGTTCATGAGGTGTTCATATGTGGTCTATTTCTTTAATTATAAAAGCAAAGTTTGTGTTGAGGAGGTTTTTACACCAGACAGAGACACTAAGCTCCATCTTTTCCACAGATCCTTCTGTTGTTTGGTATAGATTACTGCTAGCTACCCTCACAACACAAACCATTTCAAATGGTTTTCCCCCCACCAAGACCAAGAGAGCGTGTCGACCATTATGGTATCTGGACCACTCAGGGATATCTAGATATCTTAATGCTAAAACATAATTACCTACATCTGATGAGGAAAACGTGAAAGCAAGAATAAACCTTTGAGAGTTGAAAGGTGCTTGATCCCGGCGCCCTGGCTCTGTGAAGTGGTTCTGAGCCAGTTCTGTAGCCCAGATGTGGCAGCCTGACTGCAGCATGACGCATGCAGAGGGGATATTAACCCATCACTTTTCAAGGGCACTTAGCTATCTGTTACAGAAGGATACAACAAGAGACCAACCCTGAACTGCTGCAGAGGAAGATGGGTTTTATACCTTTCAAATTAGTATGACTAAATACTGATACCTGGTAAATAATGAATAAAAAAGATGCTCCAACAGCAATAGCCAATGGAAACAGAGTAGAACCTCAAAGTACAGGTACAGATTTAATGATGTTTTAATGATGTCTATCATTTATGTAATTTATTCAGTCTATGAAAATGAATGGGTATTGCCGATGCCCATCACAAGTTACCAGAGTAAATCAATCTTTCCAATAAGAAGCCAAAACAAAGTATTCTGAAGTTATAAGCAGCAAACCGTTGGCATTAAATCTTGATAAATGACTTAAACAATTAATAAACATGAATTCATTATAAGCTATGTATTCACTGTGTCAGCAGAACCATAATAAAGAAATTCCAAAATGAATCCTAAACTCCACGTATTCTGCAGGGTAAATACAACGTAATGACCCATGTCCAGGTTCACTCATCTGTATAGTTTGTGTCAGCGTGTGTGTAACCTCTGACCTTTAGTAGTGAGTGTGCCGTGCATGTGCAGAGTGTCTATAGATTAGTGAGGAGTGCATTCACATGGGAGTCCCTGGCATTGTCTCCCCCACCCACCCACCCACCAAGCAGCCAGTGGGAATGAAAGGGCTACCATGGATGTTGGGTTTGGGAGGCCATCATGTCTCTTGGGCCCCTTTCACACATGCGGTCTCAGGCCTCGATCAGACAGAGCGCGTTTCGCAGCTGGGGCCGGCTTCTTGGAAGGGTTTCCTCGCGGCTTTTGCTTTGCGGAGCGCCTCGCGTTATTCCCGTCTAAGCCTTGCGTTATTCCTCTCTATGCGCCTTGCGTTATTCCTCTCTATGCGCCTTGCGTTATTCCTCTCTATGCGCCTTGCGTTATTCCTCTCTATGCGCCTTGCGTTATTCCTCTCTATGAGCCTTGCGTTATTCCTCTCTATGCGCCTTGCGTTATTCCTCTCTATGCGCCTTGCGTTTCTTTTTGCGGAGTAGAAAAAAGTAGAAAAAGATTCAACTGAGAGCAGAAAAGCGCCCCAGCTTCATTCGTGCGATCCATTGTCGAATGAGATGAGTTGAGAGGCGGCCCTTCTGTGGTGGTGACGACAACAAGTGTTCACAACATGGAGGAGAAACTAGTGATGCTGCATACCCGGAGCCATGTGATTTATATATGATGTTTAAATATATGTTTAAATAGCGGTGGTTAACTAGTAACAATAAACTAAAGAAACTAAAAACGGCAGTGCGGTCGGCCTCGCGTTTTGCAGGTAGCAAAACTGATCGGGGCCTTACCCTGCAAAGTTCCAGAAGATTTCCTGTACGGAGATCGGTATTCCGGGAAAATCTGCACCGGCAATTTGCCTGCTCAAGACCTAGTAACATTTCCGGATCACCGCCTGTGCCGTACTGGCTGTGTCGTGAACCAAAGCAGTCACACTGCCGGCAGAGCCACGTAAACGTTACGTCGTCTGACGTGGACGCTGTCACGTAGAGCGAGCGAACCAATCACAAGACTCCACCGAGGACGTATCTGAAATCGGCGAGTGTTTATCTTAACACGCCAATGCTTTTCGGGTGATCCCATAGTAATATCAATTCAGCTTAATTTGTTTGCAAACAAGCTCCTTTTTTTCAACATTTGGAAACGGGACAGGTTCCGAAATACGGTAGCTCCTCTCAGTGTTGCAGTAGCGCCCTCTGCTGGACCGTCCCTTGGCCCATATTCCAGCATTGCTACGCCATGTGTGAACGGGCGCAAGACGGAAATGTTCCTGAACGTAGATACATATGTGAATAGTGTAAATAGTGTAATGGTGCCTGCAATGCCGTCCCAGTAATATACCGGAAACTATGGGAAAGGGGCTTGAGACACAGGGAAGAGATTATGGAGCATTTGGGTGGAATGTGTGGGCTCACATTGGTTTTCTTCAAGGTGGTGGGGGCGACGCTTGTTTGGGGGGCTGCTTGATACGCCTCAGATGATGGCCTCACTCTTTATTTTGTCTGGCCCATCTAGAAAGGTTTTTTTCCATTCTAACTCTTCTTTAATGTTGTAAAAAAATCTCCCTCTCTCTCCCCCCTCCCTTTCTCTCCCCCTCTCTCTCCCTCTCTCTCTCCCTCTGACGTTCTCGCTCACAGTCACGGTTACTTTTCAACTATTTTCTTCTTTGTTCACGTCCACACAGATCGCTGCTGCAGCTCTCTTCCTCGCAGGCTGTGAGCAACACAGAACTCAACAGGCCACTGCTCGAAACTCTATTAAGAAGTAGACACACACACAGATCCTTTCCTCTCCAAAGCTCCTACACAAGTTCTATAAGTTAAACCCCCTCCTTGTCTTCCAGAACCACAAACACAGCACACACACACACACACACACACACACACACACACACACACACACACACACACACACACACACACACACACACACACACACACACACACACACACACACACACACACACACACACACCTGCCTTTTGCATCCAGACAAAAGCCCTTTGTTAGTTGGAGATGCGTAGCTTGGATAAATATCAAACACAAACAACTACACCCTTCGTGCATGGGGACGTTGTAAACAAGGAGGATTGCAGAGGGGTTGCCAGGTTTGAGGTCAAATCATCGCAAGTAGACCAACGCTGAGCTTGAAGTATATTGGCAGAATAAATGTGTGCATGGATCTATTTAAATGTACATCTACATCATAGAAATGATTGGATGTCTTCACTGGAGGGCCCTCTGTAACATTGTGTTTCCTGCAAGCCACGGCCTGTAGAAAGTTGAGGGGGAAAGGTTCTCCAACATAATAGATAGACATGAGGACGTGTTTTGACAGCCTAGCGCGGGCAGGTACGAGGCCCCCATATGCAACATATGTGTTGTATACTATTTGTACATACACTGTTATTATAAATGAATAAATAACTACACACTGATGCCCGCTGTCATACGTTTGTGAGGAAACACCACACAAACAAACACACAAACACACAAACACACAAGCCAAAGAAAGTCAGACGTTCCACTTCCTTGTGTCTTTCTCCTAATGTTTCAGGCAAAGAGCCAGCTCCACTATTGCTCCAAGAAACACATGTACACACTTTCAGACGCACGTTCAGACAGGTGAACGCTTGATCGCAAGCAACACCCTAGTCTCCATGTGTTTATCATTCTTTATGTGTACTGTTTCAGACCTTTAAACATGCCTGCACACACACACACACACGCACACACACACACGCACACACACACACAGACACACACACACAGACACAAGTGCACACACACACACACACGCGCACACACACACAGACACGCACACAGACACACATACACACACACAGACACAAGCGCACACACACACACACACAAGACACGCACACACACACACACACACAGACACACACACACACACACAGACACAAGCGCACACACACACAAGCGCACACACACACACACAGACACAAGCGCACACACACACACACACACAGACACACACACACACAGACACAAGCGCACACACACACAGACACAAGCGCACACACACACACGCACACACAGCTGTCAGGTCCTAACTGAAGGTGCCCCGTGCTGGGAGCATATGACTGCCAGGTTTAGTTTACACTAGCAGGGGGGGGGGGGGGGGGAATGACACCCTATTGCTATTTCTGCCAATCACCTGCATCTCCCCACCTGACGCCGAGTGTGAAAGCGCAAGCCCAACACATTTATTTCCATGCCAAGCCTGGCAGTCAGTACAACAAGGCTCTGGCGCACAGAGAGAAGGAAGTAGCCAGGTTCACCTGCGTCTTCCTTCAGAGACTTCGCTCTGGCGCAGAGCAAAGAGGACACAGAGAGAAGGAAGTAGCCAGGTTCACCTGCGTCTTCCTTCAGAGACTTTGCTCTGGCGCAGAGCAAAGAGGACACAGAGAGAAGGAAGTAGCCAGGTTCACCTGCGTCTTCCTTCAGAGACTTCGCTCTGGCGCAGAGCAAAGAGGACACAGAGAGAAGGAAGTAGCCAGGTTCACCTGCGTCTTCCTTCAGAGACTTTGCTCTGGCTTTTATTTAAGAGCAAAGGTTGTTCCTCTTCAAATTCAGCTCTTTCAGTGATTAACTCTGTCTGGCCCGTGATAATAAAACCCATTTCCCAGTGTTATTTCCTTCAGCTGGAGGTGTGTTTATAGGGCCAGCTCCTGTCGCTATCAACGTGCAGTGACTGTGGGACCCGTTGAACCTACTCATGGGCTCAGGTGTGGGGGCTCTGGAGTCCTGCTGAGAAGCCCCCAGAGCCCCCAGAGCCACGGCTAACTAAGGACTCAAGACAGGTCAATGGACGTGTCAGTATGGGTGTTGCACGGTTGCATTGAGCTGTAGGACACAATGGGCTGCATGGGGAACCGGCTCATCAACATTTAATTACTGCTGCATCCAACACGGGCTAACGAGTGGAGGCTAGGCCCCTTTCAGATTGTAGAGCAGCAATCAAGCAGATGCAACGCTTAGCCTCGCTAATGAGTAAACCTTTAACGGTCATTATGTAACCGGCTTTTAATATCACTCTCTGATGAAGGGTCTAACCTACAAAGATAAAAAAAAGCCAGGAGCATAACATGCTGTGCTACACACGTGTTGGTATTTACAGTGCTTGTTGTGGAAACTTAGCGTTTGTGTCATTGCAAACATCGTGAATTGAAGATGTACTCAAATGTGCTGACGCCAACCCCAGGGGGCGAGGAACTGACACCAACATCCTTACGTTTGTTGGTGACATCACAACCACCGTCGACCTTCAGGACTCACCTCCACCCACAGCCGGGCCAGGTGCAGGCGAAGGGCTAATTAGTAATAGTAACTAGTAACAGTAACTAGTAACAGGGGTGTGGGTCTCACCTCCACCCACAGCCGGGCCAGGTGCAGGCGAAGGGCTAATTAGTAATAGTAACTAGTAACAGTAACTAGTAACAGGGGTGTGGGTCTCACCTCCACCCACAGCCGGGCCAGGTGCAGGCGAAGGGCTTCTCCCCGGTGTGCCTCCTCAGGTGGGCCTTGAGGTGGCTGCTCTTGGTGTACATCTTGGTGCATCCAGGGAAGTTGCATTTGTGCATCTTAATGAGGTCCGCAGCCGGGCTCTTCTGGAACTTCGGAGCGCCAACCAGGAGTCCCGCTCCCGGGCCGGCCGTCCCGGGGCCCGCCCCCAGAGGCTTTGCAGCGATGGGCACCGGGGCGATGCGTACGAACTTGGAGGACGCGCTGAGGCTGGGCGACGGGAAGAGCTGGGGCACCAGGGCAAACGTCTGGCCCTGGATGTGGACCAAGAGCTGTGCGACGCCGATGTCTGAGGCCGGCGAGGGCCGAGGGGGCTGGCTGGCCGGCGGAAGGGGGCCGGTCCCGGGCTCCTGTTTGATATGAAGGGGCTGGATCCTGAGGAGGAGCGGCACGCCACCGCCTCCGTCACCAGCAGCGCTCTTGGTTGACACAGCCTCGTCGGGCGATGTCGTCTTGGGCCCCGGGTCGGCTCCTCCTTCCTGTTTGAGGTCGGCCGCCGCTGGGGGTTTGGTTTCCATTCCCGACGAGGAGGCCTTCTTGCCATGGTCCCGCCCAAACCCGGCACCAAGAACCTCATCCCGCCCGAGCACCGGAGCGCCCCCCTCCTGGTTCTCTTGCCACATGCTCACCGCCTCCATGTTCTCCTCCAGGAACTCCTCGATCTCCTCCAGCGTGGGCTGGAAGGGCCCCTCGAGCGGCTCCTCCATCTCCACGCTGGACCAAATGGGGGAGTCCAAGCTCTCCTCCTTCAAAAGCTCCCGTTTGGAGGACACTCCCCTGCGGGAGTCCCAGAGAAGAGGTGTCATGGGCATGGGGCCCCCCAGAGAGGCCTGGGACAGCAGGTAATCCAGAAGGCTGTCCTGGCTCTCTGTGCTGGAGTTGCTGCCATAGCTGGAGCCCAGCACCTGGGAGTCCGGGCTGCAGCACGATCGAGGACTGGATGAATCGCTGCGGTCGTCTTCGGAAAAGGGCGAGGGCATCGCCTGGTAGGAGCCTGAGTCAGTAACCATGTCTGACAGGCCGTAGGCAGGTGGAGAGCCACTGTGAGCCAGAAAAGTCTCCTCCTTTGCTGGGAAGTTATCTACCATCCCTGGCAATCGAGGGGGAAATAAAGATATTCCTTCTCTTCTTTTGATGTCTCTACAATAGTTTGTGAGCGAGTGAATCCAAAAAGAAGTTCCTGGACGGAAAAAAAAAGAAACAAGGGCAACCTTTGTCACTTGAGTGATCTAGTGACAGAACTCATGTTCCTCCACCACAGAAAAGGACAGCTGAGGAAATGCTGTTTCTTTAATGCCTCCTGCACCAAATCGAAATAACAATTAACACAAATATTGTCGCTAAGTATAGAATAGTGCAATGGCTGTTGGCAGAGGATACATATATATGTATATAATAAACAATGTGTTTGTTGTTGTGTATTACGATTATGTATATGATATAAATATGCATAACGACTTGTAAGACAACTTGCAGGCAATCCCTGGGGTGACCATTACATTTTCTTGGCCGGAGATTGGTTACAGTGATTGGAGGAGCGTCCCCCTTTCTAGGTGCAGGAGATCGGTTACAGTGATTGGAGGAGCGTCCCCCTTTCCAGGGGCCCCTCGGCTAACGTGACCTATAGTAAACCGAGTGAAACTGTCAACAGCACGAGCAGGCATCGCCGCGTGGGGCGTCCGCGGTCCTAACATACACGGCAGCAATCACCTGCTCGACCACTGTTTACCGAAAACTTTGAAAAGCACTCAATCAAATCATGGCCTTCCGTTCTGCATAAGGAGACACACAGACGGTGCCACAGCCATGTGCCAGGCGGCATGCGTTTCTCTGCATTGATTCAAAATTATTATTATTATTATTATTAAAACGATTGGTTTTCTATATTCTAAATACGATAGACAATGCAGGCCTGGTGTTACTATGTTCACCTTGCTCTGGCTGCTTGTAATGAGCTGGTTATTATTTATTTACAATAAACCAGCCTCAGCAGACGCTGGAAACATGTCAGCCAACATGGACAGTAGAGCAAAGCCAACAGTGAAATGGAGTTAAAGCAGTATCATCTTTTAGTCCGATTACTGTGTATTTGTATCACATTTCATAGCAGCAACTACGCACGAGATGCAAGCTACATGTTTCATTAATTTCATATTTGGATTATGCAAAACTCGGACGAAAGATGATCCAGTTGGCCACGAGGACGCGTGAGTGGCCGCGCGCGTCTCACAACGTAAACATGTTTTCGTCCTGCGTGCTGCAGCATATGGCAGAGCGAAGCGCACGCCTTGCATCATTTTCTTCTGATAAAAAAAAGCGTAAAACAAGAAAAATAATGCTAATCTCACCTTGCACAACTTCAAGCAAACGGAATCCGCATGCAACGCCCCGTGAGCAACGTAATCCTCCGCATCCAAATGCTAAACCTACAGAACAGGCGCGATTCGCCCTTCAGTCTGGTCGTGCAGCAGCCGTCCTACTGACTACCAGTCGGGGCGGTGGAGTTGTACTATAGTCTGCGTCACATGACGTCCAGTGTGTAGCGGGTCAACGGAGTGGAAGTAAATGGCTGGCGCTGAAGGCTCGTCCCTGCTCTGGCGCGCTATTGGGAGGCAAGCCTCGGAGGGCTGGCCCTGTACACGTCAATCAGGATGGCGTGGGTCAACGTGTGGCCTGGTCGCTGCAGCCAGGACGGAAGAGAGCCGTTTCCAGCTGTTCCTCCTCTCATCCCCTCTTTCTTTTTGGCACAATCCCTGCTCGTTTACGAGTTGACCTACACAGGGAGAGGGATGCACATGGTGAAGGAATGCACACAGTAGGCAACTAATTAATACAACATGTAACGTCTTCAAACAAACATATCAACTCGAATAAACATTTTGGAAATGTAATGTTTTATATTTTCAATTAAATAATTGTTGAATTGCTTTCTTTGTTATTACAATATTATTACAATGGACACTTTGTAAACAGAGGTTTTTTCAGAATAAGTAGTGCTACACGCTCCTGCTGTGTTCCCTTTGCTTTGTCTCCCTCTACCTGTCTCTCCCTCTACCTGTCTCTCCCCCTCTCTCTCTCTACCTGTCTCTCTCTCTACCTGACTCTCTCTCTACCTGACTCTCTCTCTACCTGTCTCTCCCCCTCTCTCTCTCTACCTGTCTCTCTCTCCCTCTCTCCCTGTCTCTCTACCTGTCTCTCTCTACCTGTCTCTCTCTCTACCTGTCTCTCCCTCTCTCTCTCTCTCTACCTGTCTCTCTACCTGTCTCTCTCTACCTGTCTCTCTCTCTACCTGTCTCTCCCTCTCTCTCTCTCTACCTGTCTCTCTACCTGTCTCTCTCTACCTGACTCTCCCTCTACCTCTCTCCCTCTCTCTCTACCTGTCTCTCTCTACCTGTTTCTCTCTCTCTACCTGTCTCTCCCTCTACCTGTCTCTCTCTCTCTCTACCTGTCTCTCTCTACCTGTCTCTCTCTCTCTTTACCTGTCTCTCTCTCTCTAGGTCTGCTTGACATCAAGCTGCTTCAGCTTGATATTCTATTCAATTCTATTCAATTTGACACAGAAATGCATTGTGTAGAGGAATACTTTAAACAGATGAAATACTTCATTTACTTGGTGATTCACATGGGATTGTGCTAAGCAAACGCACCCTTGAAAGGATTTTAAGCAAGAAGCAGCTCTGGCGTAGAAGGAATAAAACCGATGTGGCTGAGGCGGAAACCTTCATCGAGCAGCAACTGGAAACATCTGCTCAGTGTCATGGTTACAGATGGATGCACCGAAAACGTTGGTTACATGGAATTGTGTCTTGACAGAGAAACTGTTTGAATTCTGCTGCAGTATTGGATGGTGAAGGTGTTGATCTGAGGTCAAGAACAGGCCCCTAACCCCCCTAGGCCTAGGAGGGTTAGGGGCCTAGGGGGCATAAGCCCCCTAGCCCCCTAGGAGACAGGGGCCTAGGGGGCATAAGCCCCCTAGGCCCCTAACCCTCCTAGGCCTAGGGGGGTTAGGGGCCTGGGGGGCCTAGGGGGCTTATGCCCCCTAGGCCCCTAACCCCCCTAGGCCTAGGGGGGTTAGGGGCCTGGGGGGCCTAGGGGGCTTATGCCCCCTAGGCCCCTAACCCCCCTAGGCCTAGGGGGGTTAGGGGCCTGGGGGGCCTAGGGGGCTTATGCCCCCTAGGCCCCTAACCCCCCTAGGCCTAGGAGGGTTAGGGGCCTAGGGGGGTTATGCCCCCTAGGCCCCTAACCCCCCTAGGCCTAGGAGGGTTAGGGGCCTAGGGGGCTTATGCCCCCTAGGCCCCTAACCCCCCTAGGCCTAGGGGGGTTAGGGGCCTAGAGGGGTTATGCCCCCTAGGCCTAGGAGGGTTAGGGGCCTGGGGGGCCTAGGGTTAGGCCCCCCAGGCCCCTAACCCTCCTAGGCCTAGGGGGGTTAGGGGCCTGGGGGGCCTAGGGTTAGGCCCCCCAGGCCCCTAACCCTAACCTTGCGTTGCCACAATGTGTGCATGAAACATAAGGTCTTCACTTAATTAGACGCCAAGGTCTTTCACAGTCTGATCTGAACAACTGAGCAGCCATCGTATAATAGTATAGTAGTAGTACCAGTAGATACTGGTAAACCAGTAAAGTAGACCAGTAATTGCAACATTAGTTGCACTGCAGCCAATTACATTTTGCAGGTATTAATATGATTGTGCCAGCCCACCATATTACGACCAGAAGAGAAATCTCACAAATGAAACAACCCGTGGGTCAGGACTACTTGACTAAGGCAGTAATAAATAAAAAGGTTATTCACTTTGTCCGGTGTGTCGGGCGGTTGTTGGCTTGGCTTCTGAGAGGTTGATCCTGCAGGGCAAAGGCTTGCCTGCAGCAGTTATCAACACTACCCAGAGTGCCCGCGCGCCGTCCACTTCCTCCCTCTATGTGGCGAAGCGGTTCTCTAAAGTGGTGGGAGTCACGTTGTCCCATCCCCTTGTGAGATGGGAAGCGGGTTTAGTTCCTTACAGTGCTTCCTGGAGAAAGGTTTGGCTTTTCCCACCATTAAAGATGGTACACAGATTTTTAGCCATAGCCTGGTCAAGAGATTCTTGCGTGGGGCTGGACATGTTAAGCCTGTTTCTCGTGTGCTTACACCACGCTGGGATCTTCCCACCGTGTTGTGTGGGTTATCCAGGGACCTTTTGAGCTTCTGTCGCCCCTTTGGATGCTCTTATCTTTTAAGACGGCGCTCTTATTGGCTTTGGTTTCTGCCAAACGTGTCGGTGAGTTGGCCGCTCTGTCCGTCAGCCTGAGCTGCTTGTTACTCAACGAGGACAGCTCTTTTTCACTGCCGAGACCCAATCCTGTGTTCCCCCCCAAAAACATCAGTAGTTATTTTCGAGGGATATTGTGCTAATGGCTTTCCACCCCGCGCCTCATACTAGTGAGGCGGAGCCGCCTCTTTTGTGCCTGGTCCGGCGCGGGCTATGTACGTAACACACTCTGCGGCCTTCAGATTGTTGTTGGTGTGTTACAGCGACACTGCTCTCTCTAAGCAGCGTGCGTCTCACTGGATACGTGAGGGTGTCTGCTTAGCCTACACTCGGCAGGGCTTCGCAGTACAAACTATGTTTTATTATACCTTACTCAATATATTGTCTTCAGTCACAAGCCAAAACATTACTCAATGTAGGTCAATATAACAACATTTTCTGACTTACATGCAGTGTTTTTACTAGAGAAACACTGCATTCAGGCTCATTTCTCATGAGGCTCATGGGAAATGAGCCTACATGCAGTGTTTCTCTAGACAGCAAGGGGCAGCAGTCACTTGTTGTCTAGAGAAACACTGCATTAACCATGGTCTAATTGAAACCATGGTTTTCAATTAGACCAATGTAAAAATGCACTTGTGTACATAAATGTTGTCTCCAACCTAAACGACAAAACGACTCATATTAAAGTTTTAGCACCCTATCGACTCTTCGGTGAAACAGCAATACGGCAAGCTTCTGTGTGCCAAAACAAAATGCAATGTTATAATCTCATTGGAAAAAACAACATTTTAAGATAGTTCTGCATTTAAATGCGCTTTTAAAACATTTCTAGTGACAAATGTGCATCTTATTTTCGTAATCTTCAATCAGTGAAGGTATTTGATGTTTAGTTAGTTAAGGCAGCGTTTTCTACTGTCGCCGTGGCGTTTCATTTAGACGCTGCCACCTCTGAAGCCACGCAGCTTGCATGTTGTTTGAATCATTGTGTCGTCTGAGCTGCTAAGTGTTATTTAACGGGACTGGTGATCTTCCGATCCGCGGGTTAGTTATGCCGAGCACTGTCACCTTTTTGCAGACTCGAGGTTTTCACAGAGCGACCCCACAGCGCCCCCTGGCTGATAGGACTAACAGCCAAGTTCCTATCTCTGTCCAGTGACTTCAGAGTGATTCATTACAATGCCTTTTATTTCCAATGTGTTTCAATGGCGCACTTGATGCTGTGAGTCACTTCCTGTTGGGCTAGAGCCCCCAAATTGAATTTCGTATATCCTTGAGGCCCTTTCATATAAAAGGGACCCCAGGTCTCTAGCTCATGTTGATCATTTTAGTAGTCTTTTATAATGCTTTTCGTCTGCCTTTACTTTACTTTATTGATGCATTCACGCTTCAAAAGCATTTAAAGCTACATTAATTTGTCATGATTATCTTGATCAACAAAAGGTATCTATAAAAGTAAGCTTTGATATGGATTTTCGAGCGGAAACATAACATAAACTTCCAGGTTGCCCCACAAAAACACGTCGGCCTAGTCCGTCCCAAAAAAGAAATGTCATCCCTGGGTCACTCGAAATATTTGAGTGACATCAAGTTACATAAAATAGCACAGAGCACAACAGCTGAGATGACGACACTACACACAGACATCGGTTCAAACGGCACGCAAGCTGCGTGGTTTCAGGGAACTAAAACCAAACATCTAATACATTCTGAAGATTAAGACAACAAATGCACATTTATCACTAGAAATCCTATCAAAACGCATTTTAATGCTGAAACTATCAAAACATTGTCACATTGAGAATAAAACAAATGTCATCCATTTTGTTTTGGCAGAAGTGCTGTTTCTTCGAACAGTCGATAGGGGGCTAAAACTATAGGTCGTCAGGGGTCGTAGGGTAATTGACGTTGATTGGTTTTTCTATGACGCAAGTTGCGCACCACTTTGCCAGTCCGCCGTGATTTGATCTAAATCAGGAGCAGGAACGGCGCCAGGATTCTCTCTCCCGGTGATAAGGGGGAGGGAAGTTCTAATTGTTTCAATAAAAGCAGATAGGGCATAAAACACATTTGATACAAACGTTTTTTTTTATTGAATTTGGCCAAAGAATATTCAACAAAATAGCTATAAGCCTAATGCTGAGTGGTCTACGCGGAGGGTAACCGGCACATCACACGTATCAATCATTATCAGCTGCTTCTGTCTGGTCTACGTGGAGGGTAACCGGCACATCACACGTATCAATCATTATCAGCTGCTTCTGTCTGAGTGGTCTACGCGCAGGGTAACCGGCACATCACACGTATCAATCATTATCAGCTGCTTCTGTCTGAGTGGTCTACGTGGAGGGTAACCGGCACATCAGACGTATCAATCATTATCAGCTGCTTCTGTCTGAGTGGTCTACGTGGAGGGTAACCGGCACATCAGACGTATCAATCATTATCAGCTGCTTCTGTCTGAGTGGTCTACGTGGAGGGTAACCAGCGCAGCACAGGTTAACTAATCACAGCGCGGGAAAGGGTGCAGAATTACCGGAACACATTGGAAATCTTTGGAAAATAATGAAGTGTATTCCCCTCCCATGAACAGGCTACAGTCACTCTGCCAATGGAGGTCAAAGCGGCTAACTGAGAGCAAATGCTAAAACTTCCCTTCTAGACGCACAAGGATGGAATTAAACAACCGGATATACAGATGTCTCCGCATATGCCTTTAAATTTAGAAAAACAGCATTTTGTAATATTTTCTTTACAAATAAAATAGTGCATTGGGTTCCCCCAAGTTCTGGGCCAGCACTGCCCAAAGCTATGGCTCCCATCAACACGTTTATACAAGAGAATTTCATTCACAAGATTTTAGTAATCAGAATATAGCCACACATTTACACCAATTGTAGCAGATATCAAAATAAATGCACTTTGTAACACTTATACAAGTTCTGTACATTTGAGTTTAGGCTATATTCTAAATTCCAATATAAAAACATTTTAAAAACATGCAATCTGGTTAATGACACGTTAGTCATGTAATGTTTAAGTAATGCTTGATTGGTTGTAATACCAAGTATCTCAAATACTTCCTGCTAATAGTGCGGAAGCTTCTGATTGGTGGACTGATGAAGCGTCTTGTAGAGAGTCATACAGATGATAACTCTGTAGATCCGTCTCTGCACGTAGATTTATTTTCTTAAAAGAAAGAAACCAAGACAGTAGTTTAGGATGTATGTCTAAAGAAGTTGAATGACAAAGAAATCTATCGATTTTCTCTAACAGATTAATAAATGACCTAGAATTCACACCTCATTTAAATCATTCTGAGGCCAATCGTTGCTTTTTCAATCAATTTGGCAGGTAATGAAGAATTGGCTGACTGATGAACATGTTGATAAAGGGGTGATGGTGGTATACCTGAAAGTCTCTGATGTACGTGAGAAAGAAGCTGACGAAGGCAAAAGCAAGTGACCATTCAGAGATTGTGCTGATGATGTGAGCTGTATAGCCCTGAAAGACATAGTTCAGTCATATTAGTACAAAATCAGACAACATAACATGTTCAACTGCAGGGGAGACAAAAGTGTGCAGAATGACTGACCGTCTCTCCTGGGGTCCAGTGGAGTTTATGAGCGACATCAACTCCAGGCAAACTGCTGTACATGACAACGGATGAAACAAACACTGCAAGTAATGTCAAGGAACACTTTGGGATTCACAGGATGTAGCTAAACGAGTGTACGTCACATCTATAAAATACAATGCGGCATGAATTATGCCATTTAATATCAGCCTTCATTATCGAGGATCACTTGTGTGATTAAATATCACTTGGGGGAAAAAAAGCCAACTATGGGAAAAGTGTATTTTGTTTTTCTGCTTCTGGAACCCTAACCTCTGCAACTCTATGAATGTTCCCCTAGCGAGAGGTTATGCTGATGATCAAATGCATGGCTGCTTGAGGTTGATCGATTCCAATCAATGAAAGCAAGGGTTTTGTGCTCACGCCAGGGTCAGTGAAACAAATACAAGTGGAAAATGTGGAGAGAAGAACCTTCTCTCCACAATCTCTTAAACTCCTTGGTACTAAACCCATAGCTGACCCATTGAAAGAGTTCAATACAGAAAAGCGGCTGCAGAATAAGAGGATACTGCTGATGATACTGGTTATGGTCCACACTCCTATGCTGAGGCGGACGGTGAAGATGGTCTTGCTGTGCACATGAGGCTGCATGCGGTAGGAGAGCAGAGTCTGGGCCATAATGTACAGAGCCCCCACCCCAAATGTCAGCACAGCCCCCACGATGTGCATGGGGAACAGCGTGGTTTTCTGAAACATAAAGACCGTAAGGGTTTACATTTAGAGCGTTGCAATTGTCCACATTTCAGCCCAAAGAACTAAATAAGTATACGAATCCTTGTAGAGAAATATAGATCAGGGGTGCAAACTTGTCAACTTTCTGTGAAATTTGCCATCTTTATTTCAAAACAGACGTGGCGTCAGGGTTTTTCCTGGCTGAGAATGGGCCTTTGGGGGATGACTGGCCACTACAGTAAGCATGATCGGCCCGCTTATTCACGCTCATCTCTTCTGAATGCAAAACAATTATTATCAAATGTGATGGCCGATTAAACGTTGGTCCACGCAGAGGCCGTTCTCCATGAAGCAAACAGGGCGCTAAACTGAACAGATTTAGTTGAAATCCGCAGCTTATTAACTTGAGTTTGATCATTTCGGACATCGTGTATTTGACCTGTGTGTACTCATTGCACGGGCTACTCTGGCTGCACCGTGTAGCGTCGGTATTTCAACTTGCTTTATCTTTCATTAGACACCTGGAATGGGAGCGTGAGGCTTTATTGGCCGATTGAAAGACAAACACATTGAAGGTAGAAGACAAAAGAGCCTACATGTTTCTTTATATTTTGCAATGAAACTATTACACTCTCCATCCAGTCTACATTGTAGACTATCGTCAAAATAACCAAGCTAGTAGCCTGGTCCGCACACGACCGACATGGCGTTACCCTATTACACTCTCCATCCAGTCTACATTGTAGACTATCGTCAAAATAACCAAGCTAGTAGCCTGGTCCGCACACGAGCGACATGGCGTTACCAGTCAGCGGCGCCAGAGAATAGAGGCACATGACTGAGAATCGCTGACTATCTAGTTTGCATTTACAGCAGCAGTTTGTTGTGAGGTTGTTGAGATGGTTTGAGTCTGTTATCTGTCTCGCAATGTTTTTCCCTTACTGTTCTAGTAAGGCTCCTTTTTCAAATAAAGTGGGATGGGATTTATTTGAGGCTTTGAGATATTTAGCTTGGGTGCAGAAGAAAACTAGGTCTACGCGTTTTCTCACCGCCACTGGTCCATTGAATGTATAATAAGGGACTGATATAATATGAATGTAGAATAATTGATCATTGAATGTATAATAAGGGTCTGGTCCTGTGTGGAAATTACATTACACAATAGTCAGGACATTCTTCCTCAGTGCTAGCCAGCCAAAGACCGGTCTTCTCCATGGGACTGACTTCAATCGGGGATGGTTTGAAACTAATTGGCCTACAACGTACCGCCATCCGCTGGCCAAAAGACCACACTGCACCCCAAATCAATTCATTGGTGAGGATTGTGTTTGACGGCCGCCTCAATTCACTCTCCCTTTGGCGGATCGTGATCGGATCGTCAGCCACCAAATTATTTTCAATGTAGTAAAAACCCTGCACATGGATTGTGTGAAAGCGTCTGTGGGTAGGCGTGTCTACAGCGCGTCCATGCAGGAAGCCAGTGGTCACCCTAGTTCTCCAGTGTTGTTCTGCCCGGGCAGATTCTAACTATTCAATCCCAATCCATTTAAAACTATGGTTTGAGTAGTACATTCCTGATCAATATCTAATCCTGATTAGCTGAAGAATACAAATGAAAACGGTTTGATTAACTCGCCTCTAGAGCGGTCACATTTATGAGAAGGACTTTTGGGACAAGGGGAGAATTGATTATTATGCCAATATACAAATATCATTTTTTTGTGGTAAGAATGGAGGCTCCCACTCCCAACCAATCGTATGGTATACCAGTAGGCCTACTTCATTTGCCATGGTCATAATAGCCTGTACTCAATTTAAATGACTTCTTTAGAAATAATGAATAGTGGATGTCCCTCAAATGAGGGGTTTTGAGGAGTTTTTTAACTGCATCAAATGAATGGGTCTGAAACACCTGGAAAGAGCACCTATAGAAAAATACAACCCGTTCAGATTTGAAGGGCACCGCACGCTGATTTTCACCAGTTTGCACCCCTGGTATTCGCACAGCACAAGCGATTACCTGAAAGTTTGCAACAACACACATGCCAGAGGAGCTGATGGAGCCGAGCACAAGGCCCAGCTTGTTCAGTCTGTGGAGGGTCTTCTCCTCCGGACCCAGGAGAGCCTGCACCTGCTTGTAGCGGACATATGTGGTCGCTATGCCTGCAGTCACACAAATAACCACCGTTACTTCCTCTGGAGAGCTGCATGACACACTTTAGTATGGGACAGTCTATGCACTTTGTTGTTAACTTTGTTCACAAATAAATGGAAGTATCGGTGCTAGCCTTTACCTAGGAAGGCCGACACATCCAGCATTAGTCCAAACACACACCTTTCAGGAGCAACGGTTCCAGTGTCACTGTCATACACAAGAAAGAGGTTACATACTGTACACATGTACAAACACATACACGCACACACACACAAATACTGACCTAATGTAGGGTACAAGAGGATCCACGTGTCTCAAGGTCACAGCTGTGATATAGGCAAATATGAAGGTGGCTGCGGTCCATGTTACTAGAGCAACGGGCAGGACGCTGAGGCCCTGCTGTAACCACCACATGGCCCTTTGGCTCTCGGTCAGAAGACACCGTTGATTTGTGTTCACCTTAACCCAATTAGGCTAATGGATGTCAGCATCTTCAGAGTTGGAATGAAGTAGAAAAAGGGGGAGGGGGGTAATTGCAAGCGATATAGTTACATTATTATTAGCCACATTGTGACCCAACACTTATATACTTGGTTTCTGGTTCACATAGTGCATCACATTGAAAACAATGAGGGAGAATGAAAATAACGTTATTGTGTTTCACTAATCGATATAGAGCTTGGTCATTCTGTGCTCGACTAGTGATCAGAAATGCCATCACTGATAATATAACCATTTAACAATACATGGTCGGGTGAGCGGAGAGCGGACGATGGGACATCCCGGCTGGGAGTGTGGGGACAGTGGGAATATCTTACAAATAAATAAAGTACGAACCCAAAAGAACAGGAACAATTTGGTCATAAAGTCTATCGTGCTGACGCAACACAATATTTGTATAGTAATTGAGGAACTGTAGCTCCAAACGCCAGGTTAGTATCACTTCCCTAAACAACTAATGGGTAGAATGAACAAACGTTATTAGCTTCCGCTTACTTCAAAAAACACTTTTAAGTTTCAACAATCTCACGTAACGCCATAAAAACCCTAATAATGATAGCTTATACCTTACCCAAAGTTTTCTCCCATCTTGTCGAAACAGTCACGTAAAACAGCCCTCACACCCCCCACAGCCCTATGCATGTTCTCACAAGCTGGGATCCCAACTGGTCTTCCTCTTCTTCAGCCGCTTCTTTGATGTTTGTGTCCCCCAGCCAGATGGTGCGCACTACCGCCACCAGCCGGCCTGGAGGGCGCAACAGCAGCTACCTGGAGAGCTCTGTGAACGTGTTATTCGTTTTTTATTTTTTATTAGTGCAGCTCGTTGAGCATTGTGAGCGTTAAAATGTGCGATATGCATAATAGTTCTTAGGATGCCAATAGGTTCTCATATTACACATAAAAACATTTAATAACCTGCAAGTTTCTAGCCTTTACAATAAATATGTACTACTTAATAAACACTCAACATAAAAGTTGTTTTCCGGATGTTTTATGAATAGCCCCGGATCTCAAATATATATATTTACAAAAATATCAGATGATGCATTAAAGCCCAGGAAATGTATAGAGAGAAAATTGTTCCCACAGCAGCGCGTGGAGAAAATGTGGTGCCCGACGACAGAGAGAGCTCTAGAGCTGGGCTCCCCCAGCCATACCATCATTCACCCTGGCTCCAACAACCTGAGCGCACAGCAGGAGATGGTGGCCACGTCACTCTGAGGGGTGATGGAGAAAGCCTCCAGCAACCTCCCCACCCCCGCATCGTGATGCCCACCCTGTTACCAAGAAGGGACGTCCACCCTGTTACCAAGAAGGGACGTCCACCCTGTTACCAAGAAGGGACGTCCACCCGGCCACCCTCCAGAGGATAAACCCCAGCATGCCCCAGTACTGTGCTCTGTTCCCCACCGTCCGCCTGGCCCACCATCCAACCCTGGACTGTCTGTATGACCACGTCCACCTGGCCCACCATCCAACCCTGGACCTGGACTGTCTGTATGATTACGTCCACCTGGCCCACTATCCAACCCTGGACCTGGACTGTCTGTATGACCACGTCCACCTGGCCCACCATCCAACCCTGGACCTGGACTGTCTGTATGACCACGTCCACCTGGCCCACCATCCAACCCTGGACTGTCTGTATGACCACGTCCACCTGGCCCACCATCCAACCCTGGACCTGGACTGTCTGTATGATTACGTCCACCTGGCCCACTATCCAACCCTGGACCTGGACTGTCTGTATGACCACGTCCACCTGGCCCACCATCCAACCCTGGACCTGGACTGTCTGTATGACCACGTCCACCTGGCCCACCATCCAACCCTGGACTGTCTGTATGACCACGTCCACCTGGCCCACCATCCAACCCTGGACTGTCTGTATGACCACGTCCACCTGGCCCACCATCCAACCCTGGACTGTCTGTATGACCACGTCCACCTGGCCCACTATCCAACACTGGACCTGGACTGTCTGTATGACCACGTCCACCTGGCCCACTATCCAACCCTGGACCTGGACTGTCTGTATTACCACGTCCACCTGGCCCACTATCCAACCCTGGACCTGGACTGTCTGTATGACCACGTCCACCTGGCCCACCATCCAACCCCGGACTGTCTGTATGACCACGTCCCCCTCTACAAGCACAGTGCCCTCCTTCACCGAGAAGTTAAAGGACGCTGCGCTGAACCACAACCCTGCCCCCTTGCCGCCCCCCCCCACCCTACCCAGAGACAGCAGAGCGCCTCCACCATGGAGACACCACCCTGCCTCTCTCTGGAACCCCAAGCCACGCCCACTACACCACCAGGACAAGCACCGCTAACCCCAGCACCCAAGAGAGTGGGGAAGGAAAGAGCGCAACAGCGCGCCGTCAGAGACGTAGTTACCTGCATATAAGTCACCTATAATTAGTGCCTTAAGGAAAGATTCACACCGGCGTTTCAAACATTACTATGTCCCATTTTACATGCTAAATAGCTGTCGTTGGCTAAGGTGAAAATATATGCCATTAATGGGACGCTCCAGGGTCTCCGCACAGACTTCTCGAAGGGAGAGCATGCGCTCTTTCACAGCAGAGCATCTGGTAAATACGGGCCAGGGGAACGCAGGGCAGATCCCCAAGCAAGTGGTCCACGCAAGCCTCCCGACAGCAGATGGATCGCATGCTGTCTGCTTTTCAGTGCAAGCCTCCCGACAGCAGATCGATCGCAGGCTGTCTGCTTTTCAGTGCAAGCCTCCCGACAGCAGATGGATCGCTTGCTGTCTGCCTTTCAGTGCAGCGACCACAAGAGAACCAGGTGGTGTGGCCAACCGCACCTAGGGGAACTGATTGTTCCGCTTTCTCCTCTGTACAAACGTGTGTTTGAAGTCATCTTTCTCTCCTCACTGGCTCGAATGCGTTGTTTTGTTTCCTCCAAATGGGGGGGGGGGGGGGGGGTGACACGTGGGATTTTTAAATCACAAGTGGATCATGTACTTCATCTGTCGTGCGCAGCCTCACCGTGCGCGCTGACATGAAGACTACTTCTGCTGAAGTTAAACCAAATAAAGTAGGTCATTATTATTCATTTTCACAACGCAGCGATTTTATAATGAAAAACAATCACAAAGATGAAAAAACACTTGGTAAAGTGTGAAGTCCCCCGTGGGTTTGGAGGCGATACTACAGAACTCAGACCTTTCAAGACAGTTGAAATTCGAGCTGAAATAGGGGGTTACCAGGTAAGCCACGGAGCGCGTCATCATTAGTAGAGCGTTTCCATGGATTCTGCCTCCTCCTCCGCCTCGTGAGGGGGTCGCCTCACCGCCACGTGACAAGCCAGGACTCCGCATGCATATCAGGTGACTTCAAGGTCGGGAACTACGGCGACACACTACGTATTGGCATTAAATACTCAAAGGTACATTTTATTAGCAAGTACAGATCAATAAAAATAATGTGATCAAGTCAGCACAGTTTGAGGGAATAAACATTTACACACACATACAGCGATTCAGCTCAACTGATCTGGTTACTTTTTTTTATTACAACATTTTAGAAATGTTATCAATACCTGCTATAAGACATATCTTATGAGCAAATGAAAGCATGAGATAGTCAATAAATGGTTTTAGTTTTGATGCAAGAATATAAAATAAGTAAGAGGTATAAAAGCAAACATTTCCACAAAATGTTGAAAAAAAAATACAAGTTCAGACTTCGAAACAGAGGGCAAGGCATTTCTCACTGCAAAAAGAAACAAATATTTTAGTCCGAACGATTTGACTTAGTGTATTCCAGAGAATACACAAAAATGTCCCAAAGCAGTATGTTCAATCTTAAATGTAAAACATAAATTAATTAATAATTAGACAGTATTTTTTATAAAAGATAACTAAATCTGTTAATTTCACATTCATACACACTGAAAAGTTTGCGTTTAGTTGTCCTTCAATACGATTTTAAATACTGTGTAGTAAACCTTTTAGGTATATTCATCATTGGAGAAATGTTATTGAAATGTGTACCTACAGACCCAATGAACTAAAAAGAGCTCAAAACAAAATTAAAAGTATTTGCAAAATCATAATCACTTGGAAAATGCCTATATTTGTTATACAAATCTTGTACCTATATAATGTTGAATATCTTCTCTGCGACAGGGAACACCCTTAATGAAGCCCAGGTGGAGGTGAAGGCTTGATTTTGAAGACAAAGATGCGCAGATGGGATGCAATCTGGTTGCAAACGCTGACACAGTAACGCAGCAAGTCAAAGAATGAAATGATCTGTTTGAAAGAGAGGGCGTGGGTAGTTAAAAAGCATACATCGCCGATAGCACAACAGAACTAACGAAACACTAACACAATCAGTGAATGAGCATTGATCCACATTGAACGTTGGCCAGAATGAGCTCGACAGATGCCCAAAATGGTTCCCACTGCTGGTGACCTCATGACCTACCCAAAGCTAACCTTCAACACCTACCAAGAGCCACGGCAGGACAGCTCTCTGCCTGATGTAATCAGTTATGTCATGTTGGTTTAGTGCATCACACAATACAACGCAAAAAAGCCTGGTTGTGTCTGGGAAACAGTAAGAGATTTAATAATGAGCGCTTCTTGCTTTTACTTCACAGTTTAGATTGACTTTGTTTTTGTAGTTTGGGGGACGCGCCACGGGTCAGACGGCGTGATTGGTCGGGGACATCCCTGGTAATTACGTTTCTGGAATAGAGAAACATGCGCTATACATGGTAAAGCCGAACATTCACTTTGTATGCATTATCGCGTGGGGCAAGGGATTGTGGGAAGGCTCGCCTCAGGCCCATGGAAGGAGCGGGACATAAGTTGAACTTCAGTTAACTTTACACAAATGAGCGCGTTCTGGCCATGTGATTGGACAATCGACATTCAGTGAGCACTGGCGGACCGTACAGACTCTTGTTGAACTTAATTTCCTGGTTTTAAGCTCTTCCGTCGACAACGCGGTGAACTCCCACAAGCAGCCACTAGAGGGGGGTGCGGGGCGGTGCCAAAAGGAGACCACGCGTTTGGTGGGGCCGGCCCAGAAGCTTTGATGACTTGTACGATATTCCCTAAGAAGGGTTAGCCTGAAGGAGTACACTAGGTTTCTGAGCAGAATGATGGCGCTTCAGAGATGGCTGAGGACACTCGGTCAACACTAGGGCTCCAGACTGAGCAGAATGATGGCGCTTCAGAGATGGCTGAGGACACTTGGTCAACACTAGGCTTCTGAGCAGAAAGTTGGCGCTTCAGAGATGGCTGAGGACACTTGGTCAACACTAGGGCTCCAGACTGAGCAGAATGATGGCGCTTCAGAGATGGCTGAGGACACTTGGTCAACACTAGGCTTCTGAGCAGAAAGTTGGCGCTTCAGAGATGGCTGAGGACACTTGGTCAACACTAGGGCTCCAGACTGAGCAATGACATCGCATGCTTTTTTCTATATCTTCCAATTCTGATTTTGTTTGGAACTTAAGAGATGTTTCTAACTATAGGTTAATATAATCTGTTTCATTTGAATACTTAACACGCTTTAACAGTATTTAGGGAACGTTGTTTAGAGGGGATTGTTAACATGCTAAATGTATTACTGTGAATCTTATTTACATTATTGCTTTAGACCAGCTTTAATATGAGAATTATGGGTTTCACATTTCGTCAGTTTCATCCCGTTTACTCTGTTTTATTATTCGCTGTATGGCTCATCATACGTCAGAATTATCGTTTTGTATCATTTTCTTTTTCAAGGGGCTTAAATTAAACGAATTTGTAAACAATTGTTTACGGCTCCCTCAGTGGACACGTTCTCATGTAATATGAGTACCTGGTACAACGTCTTCTCTGCCAAAAAGCTAATAATATAATAAATATTAATATACAAATATAAAGCTAGTAACATAACCAGTACAACTGGTTACAGTTCTTCAGCACGGGGTCTTTTTTTACTCACACACAAGCACACACGTTTAATAGTAGATGCCGTTTTTGTGGGATTTAGCGCCCCCTATAGGCAAAACGGTGCAGTACGCTTAAGAGCACCAGCACAACCAATTTATGATAACTCCACACCCAGTTGGTCATTAGGAAAACCACAAGGGTTCCACGAATAATTCCTACTAATCCCATCAGGTAGCAGCTACAAAATGAACAAATAAGAACTCCAATCCCAATGCCATCAATATCTCCCACATAGCATATAATTTCCTTCAAGTTGGTGTGGCTAGGGTTAGGTTGTTTTCTCAATCAGTCTAAACACTATTTTCTGTCAATTATGATTGACAATAAATTAATAAATCTGAACCAACATTATGAATCCATGTTATAGTGGCCATTCAGTGGGATCATTCATTTATGTTGTTCTACACATATGCTTTTAAAATGGATGGGTAGTTAGTGTACTTACCAATGCAATCCATAGCACCAGGTACTCATCGATAAAACTGTTGAAATACTGATCAAGAAACAGTAGGCCTGGTCCAAGGAACGCTAAATCATGGAGGTGCATCTCACTTTTTGTCATATGAGCGACCTATGAACAAAAACGCACATTAATACAATGAAGAATAGCATAACATATTGGCATGGCAGGAAGAGTTCAACTTACAACTAATTTATTGGTGATTTTGGCTGCTACAAAGCCAAAGGCCAAAATATAAAGGCATGGGTGTCTCTCAAAGAGCTGGACAGCAGACTTCTTGTATATCATCACAGCCAGCATTATAACAGCACCGATATGCAACACAGGAGACAAAACACTGGTTCCCTGGAGGAAAAACATGTTCGTTTAGGCTCACAAGCAAGCCAGGTTACAGCCATAATACCAGCACAATTTCAATATAAAAGCAGGCGTATGCATGTATGATATTGTGAATGCTTTTATCTTGATATTCAATGTCTCGACTATGCCTGAAACAACTATATGCATATATATGCTAAACATCTGCTGAAACGTTGTAATTGCAATGTGTCACGGCGCTACTAATGTACTGATGGCCATTCAAAACATAATATTCTGTCACAATACCTAGTTGCGAGATATAATAGTAACACTTGACATGTAAAAATGACATGACAAAATGTATGGAAGATGTGATTATTTTTCCAATTGTTCAACACACCATTAGGTACAGTTAGCATACGCACACAAATACACACAATACATACAGCTATTGTGGATCCATTTTTGCCCACACCGCCAGTAAAAATGACTCTGAAGTAATTGGTACAGGAAAATATAGCCCCTACAAAAGTGCAGATTGCAGGAACCATTTTCACTTGGACATTTACAACTGGAATCTGTGGGGTAGAGAAAGGATACAAATAAACGAAACAATTGGCACATCAATAATTAGGGTCGTCATGAAAGAGTTGTAAATGGACAAAGGCCATGATTCATTATTTCATTCAAAACCTTAAATTCAGAAAAGGTACCGTGCGTCAGAGACAACATTATCCTCATCTATTTGAATCTCATTTTGGCTTGTCCACAACAACAAAACTAATCGCTATGGTCTCGCAAATTCAAGTAACAAACGAAGGATATAGCCTAAAGGATGTTTTCTACACAAAATTCAAATGGACAAATTCACCTCTCCTGTGTGACCTGCAAGTTTGATGTACGAGTTGATTTTCTCATCAGCGAGAAAAATAACAAAAACGTTTTTCATTTGTTATCTTAACGTAACAAACTAGGTTATGACGAGACACATGCATTAATTTATAATTATTATTATTATAATTAATAATAAAAGCATTAATTCATTATCATGGCAGAATCAAGCTAGTTACGTCATCATAACCTTATCTCATTACCACGAAAAGACAAATAATTATACCACAAATGACAGCTCTCGGCTTCTGTGAGCCCCTAAATATAAATAGAATATAAATACATAATAAATCCCTAATCATTTATGACCCATAGGCAATTTTAATATTCAAACCATCATCATCATCAAGTGGAAAGCATGGAAATCTGAGATCAAATTACCAGTGATTGCCATAAAGAAGATCCTCCGATGGCAGCCAGCAAATACATGATTATAATAAAGATTTGTACTTCAGTCACATCAATGCTAAGTGGGAGGAGAAAAGAAATATAAAGTTTAGTACAAAAATATTTCCATTCAATATATACACACACACACATCACATTAAATGTCCTCTTGTGTGTAGTAAAGTGTGTATTAAGCGTAATAAAACGTACATGCCAAACCGCAGGGTGCCTGACACATAGGTCTGCCAGTGGGCGCAGTAGAACATGAACATGCCGGCAAAGCAGCAGAAGAACATCCAGTCTGGATTGGTGCCAAGTTGGACCGCTATGCTGGTGCCCAGCACGACAAACACTGAACAGGGTCGAGGAAAACAGATGAGCAGACTCTCTTGTACGCAGAGGCAAACACATTTTTAGTCTTCAACTGAAGCATGCATTACTCCGTAACATACCTGTGGAGAGAGAGTCACAACCGTGGTCAAACAGCTCCCCTAGAGGTGAGCTGCTGTTGGTACGTCTCGCCTGCTTCCCATCAATAGCATCCAATGATTGGTAGACAAAGAGGCCCACAGCACACAAGAGATACGCCCACAAAGGAGCCTTAAATAAAAAGGAGTGAGAAAGAGTTCAGAATTCTCTCAACTTAAATATTGCATATAGTCGAAAAATACATTCAAGTCCTGTATAACGTGTGATGTTGTCACAACAGCATTTCGGCATCAACTTTACCAAAAAGGAATTGGCAAGAATTTAAGCAATTAGCATTTATTTTGTCTGAATTATAACACTGAAAGAAAATGAGAAACCAGAAATGCAACATGCTTCAAACATTAACAGCAGCAAAATAACTGGCCATTTGCAGAACCACTGCAAAACTGCTCTACAGATAATAAAGTCAGTAGTCTCAATCACAGGTTAACAAATAAGGATCTCTTTTAATTTAAATACTAATTCAACTTTTTGGTTCTCGGATAACAACATCGAATGCTTTTGAAGACGCCCACTGATGATGTCATGGTTCACACATCAGCTCAGGGAAAACCGGCTCTTTTTTGAGCTAACAATTTCAGTAGCACTGGTGCTAGCAAGCTAACGATTTCAGTAGCACTGGTGCTAGCGAGCTAACAATTTCAGTAGCACAAGTACACATTTAGCAGCCCACACACAGAGGGACCGCTAAACACAAGTTTCATTGGCCCAAAAATACGTTAACTTATTGTTGACATTTGTCATTCTCTTCACCAAATGTTTAAATTTGAGGAATATGCATGTGCCGTTTGTGAATTGTCATGTACTGATGTGGTTGCTAATTGTATTGTTTCTAAATGTTACAGGACCACAGATAATGTTACAAGGACCACAGATACTACAAATGAGCTATCGAGCTTACTCTGACCGAGCTATTGTGTTGCGTCCTCGTTATTGCCCATTGATTTTATTAAGCAGATTACGCTAGCCAATTACTTTGCTTGGTTCTTAAATGTTTAATGTAATGTTTTAAATATTGAATCATACTATGATGACCGACCTGTTCTGTGGCAGTGGGACAGTAATATACAAGCACCAGGGTGGTGAAGACATTTGTAGCCAGTCCCACAACAGTGATGAGGTTGGGAGCAATCCAAGCTGGGACGCGTCCCACCAGCCACTCCCAGTAGTGCTGCATCATAGGCTCCAGCAGGGACCGTCCTGCACTGCTGTATCTGCAAGAAGCAAACTGCATGGCTACTACACTGGCTCCATTACACAACAACATCAGTCAATCAATTATAAATTCATGCATGTGTCAAATGTTGATGAATTTGCAAATAACAGTCAATGTCAAAAATAAACAAGAACTTGATTAAATGTCGATATTTTGATTTGACTGAAATGGTGGCGGATAACTGATTCTCCCCAAAAGAATTACGCTACTTCAAGTGTGGCAGTACTGATTTAACCAAACCAGGGAGAAGAGGACAGTGGGGACAAACCAATGTGTAAACTCAAGATTATTTGTCTTCTTGTACACTGAATGTTGAACAAGGGCCAGATTCAGTCTTGTAGACTGAATCAATACATTCCATACAATACAATACATTACAATCACTACATTTTGATGGGTAGTGATCAAATCACCAGCCATCACACTTACACTTTCAAGTCATTTTAAACCCTTGAGAGATGTCTTGTGTGTGATATTCTTATCAACAGGTATCAACAGTATTTTAAAAGTAGCAACACCACCATCAGGAAAAATAAACCCTAACAAGCCCATTGGATCACCTGTGTTCCTCGAGTCTTTTCAGCTGGTGTCGAGAAAGTGGAGGTGAGGGAAGCTCAATCAGCCTGCGCAGTGTGCCAGGGGTCAGCCAGCAGGCTGCCTCCATGCCCATGCCCTGCACAGGATCTTTGTCCCTGCTGAGTCCTCGCCGCAACCGCAGGCTGCCCTGCTGCTGGTGCACTTTGGTCACCATGGCGCACTGGGCAGCTCTCTGCTACAGTAGACTTCAACCACTCCGGCCGCTATCCACTTCTGTTCGGGAGCCTGGGAACCTAGGGAACGAGAGTCATGATCAACAAACTACTTCAAATAACTTATGGACAGGTTGTGGACTGGGCCAATGGTTGGTTTGGTTTTTTGCTGTGTGGGCAATGAAAGTACAAATGAGGTATTGACAATAAGAAAAGTAATATACAGCTATATTACGAGCATCACCATCCTTTAAGACCAATGTAGTCACTTTCTTCCAGCTCACACAAAGTTACGACAGTGGGATTGTGTGAGCTACTGAGCTCAACACATGTACTGGTAAACAGGGGTCACAATACGGCAAGAACATCGCCATGATCCACGATATTTAATGATTCTGTTCTGATGTGTTTTTAAAAGTTCAACCAAAGCGATTTCCCTTTAGTCAGATATGGTCCTCCAAGGAAACAAAACCTAAAACGACAAGAGGCCATCCAGGCAAAGTACCTCTTCAAACAGTTGTAGGAGTTGAGGTACATTAAGCAAATTAAGACGAGGGTTGGGCGATACGACCTACAATGAATGTCACAGTATGTTTCACTTATTGGACGGTGACGGAATTATCACGATATTATGAACTAGGCAAGTGCACTTATAGTGTGGATTATTATCAATTTCATTATTATTTCAACGAACAGGACTTGCTACGAAGTAGTGGTGCTGGCATCGTGAGTGGAGGAGGAGGAGATCCCACAACGGCAGGTGAAGTAGTGGTGCTGGCATCATGAGTGGAGGAGGAGGAGATCCCACAACGGCAGGTGAAGTAGTGGTGCTGGCATCATGAGTGGAGGAGGAGGAGATCCCACAACGGCAGGTGAAGTAGTGGTGCTGGCATCATGAGTGGAGGAGGAGGAGCGTCCCCAACGGCAGGTGAAGTAGTGGTGCTGGCATCATGAGTGGAGGAGGAGGAGGAGCGTCCCCAACGGCAGGTGAAGTAGTGGTGCTGGCATCGTGAGTGGAGGAGGAGGAGGAGCGTCCCACAACGGCAGGTGAAGTAGTGGTGCTGGCATCGTGAGTGGAGGAGGAGGAGGAGCGTCCCACAACGGCAGGTGAAGTAGTGGTGCTGGCATCGTGAGTGGAGGAGGAGGAGCGTCCACAACGGCAGGTGAAGTAGTGGTGCTGGCATCGTGAGTGGAGGAGGAGGAGGAGCGTCCCCAACGGCAGGTGAAGTACGTTCCGACTAGGCCAGTCGAAGGTGCTGCGTTTTGGTTTAACCCGGTCTGTTTACGGGTCTTGAACATTTGGAACCGGGTCCTTACAGAACCAGGTCTCAATCCCCATCCCTATGTATGACACCCGCCAAGTTGATCAGACGTTTACTGACAAAACAAGAGCAGTGCAACGAAAAGCTGAGGTCATGTTTTTGAGCGGAAGGCAAACAAACTAAGTAGTGCACAAGCTGCGATGAAGACAACTACAGCTTTGGATAAGAAACTGCTAAAAATAGCATGCACTGTGGCTCGGAGAATAGCTAAACAGAGAATGCATCATACAATTGGGGAAACCTTGATTATGCCTTGTGAAACTTGATGTAATAATTGTGAGACAATTATTTGGAGAAGAGAAATCCGTGCAACTGGCGAAAATACCGATCTGAAACGAGCGTGTCAAACGCTGCATCTCATCAACGTGTGGAGATAAGATGTACAGTGCCCTACGTGGCTTTGGGACATTCAAATAGAGGAGTCAACCGATGGCTCACAGCTGCTAGCCTACGGGTGCTACGAAGGGCAAAATGAGATACACAAAGAGTTTGGTTTGGTAAAGAACTGCGAACCACTACAACGGCGAAATAGCTTTTTGAAGCACTGCATGTCAAGTCAAATGGAACACAAGTGGAATAAAACGGACTAACTGCATTGGCGTATGCACAGACGGGACAGACGGGCCGTGGGACAGACGGGCCGCGGGACAGACGCCCCGTCTGTGACCCGTCTGTGAGCAGACACTCTGGAGTGGTTGAATAAAAGCGCTCCCCGACTCATTTCGACACACCGTTATCTGCACAGAGATGGGCTTGCTGCTAAGGACATGGAACCCCGGCTTCATGAAGTTTTGATACCACTGTAACAATTGTAAACTTTGTCAAAGCCAGAGCAACAAACTGCCCTCTGCGAGGAGACGGGCGCGGACAACCACTCCCTGCTCACGCACACAGAGGTAAGACGGCTATCCAGGGACGGATGCTGACGCGCCTGTTCAGCTTGAGGGAGGAGCTGCATCATTTCCTTTTGGACAGGAGGCCTGATCTGGCAACGTTTTGGTGGCTCGGAAAGGGCTTGCTCAACTCCGCTACCCTGCAGATATTTTCAGTGAAACAAATGCGATCAACAAAGTGATGCATGGTGCAAATTCAAACAGCACTATCCAGCACGAACACGTCGAGGAGAACCCTCATCAGGAATCACTGACATGTTTGAACAGATGTGGGGCTGGCCTTTCAGCCGTGACAGCCCTAAGGACCTCCTCAAAAATCCCTCCACACGAATGATCTCATTAGCAAGCAGTAGTCCTCAAACTGAGTGAATAGCTTTTACAGTTTAGCTAATTAACTGTTCAACGTAAACTCTGGGATTGTATAAATGTATTTGCTTTTTTATGTGTTACTACATTTTTGCACATTTATTCTACTGGACAAACATTGTTTTAAAATGACAATTCATCTTGTCATATTTTGTTAAAACGCAATAACTGAGCTATGTCATTGCACTACAAATAAGGACTTTTATACTTACTAAACATGGTTTATTACTTACTGTTTATAATCAACGTTTATTTATTTTTAAACCAGCACCTTTTGTCGTTGTCATAATGAAAACACTTCAGTAGTAATGAAAATGTGTCAACAGGGGGGATAGCTCCTCAAAGGTTGAGAACCACGGCCAGAGAATCACTGGGTGATGAAACCCAGAGTACTCATGCATGTGACCTTATGAAAACCTTACTGATAAGTTGTTGATATGGTGCAAAACAACACGTTTAAAGTCCACCTGTGTTGCCTCATCTGTTTTATTTAAGGTTATTTTTACATCCAGGGTTTAAAAGCAGAACCCCAGTGCGGGGGAATGCTGCCACCTCAGGCCGCCCGCAGAGCCTCGTTTGGAGCGCTGCGCACGACCATGGACGTAAACAACCATGGACGTGAAGAACCATGGACGTGAACAACCATGGACGTAAACAACCATGGACGTGAAGAACCATGGACGTGAACAACCATGGACGTAAACAACCATGGACGTGAAGAACCATGGACGTGAAGAACCATGGACGTAAACAACCATGGACGTGAAGAACCAGTAACACAAGGGACAACAAGTGGCGTGAAACGTTTGTGTCACAACGTAGCAGCAGTCATTCCTGTGCTTTCTATAAGAACACATGCGGAGGAGGACATACTCTGGGCAATTTCAAGTATCCCATACGACATTAGTATTTAAAAAGACTCGTGTAGGTTCATCCCAGCGACCGGATAAGACGCCGGAATGTGACCCTGCCGCGTAACCGTAGTGCGTGTAAATAGAAATACGGCCAACGTTATGTGACCCGGTAACGCAGTGTATAACGGTCACAGAAGGGGCACGGAGAGCATGTTGTACCATCAAGTCGACAAAACACTGGCATGGTGCGGAGGACGGCCCGTCTGGCGGAGCTAGCGGCGGCTAACAGCCACACCGCTACAGCCGGAGGAGGCAACAAGACGCTGGAAGAGGCGACCCGGGGAGCGGTTCAAATAACCACGGCACTGCTGTCGGTTATACATAACGAGGGATTACGACGACTTCTTCTTCTTATTATTATTATTATTATTATTAAAGTACTCGTATCGTCACTTGGTGTCGACAAGCAGGCAAAAGTGAACAACATTTTGTTGCATCAGTGCATCCCTTGCTCCGCCACCGCTCCTTCTCCAATCATTCCAGCTGGCAGTGAGCCGTGCACGGCTAACCCTCCTGCTTTGAGAATCAATAGTAAGACCTCCCGTGGGTCGATACGGGGTGTTAGCTGTGCATAGTGACTGAGTACGCACTTACAACGGATGGGTGGTTTACAATTGGCATGTCTTGTTAGCCAATGTCACACATTGAAGCTTCTTGACAGAAGGAGTGACCTGTCCTAGTTCCGTTAGCTAATCAGCTAACGTAGCATGTTATTAGCTAGCTGGCTCAAGCATGTAGATTAAAGAGTGCATAAAAATGCATAAAAATAAAGGACAGATAGTTATTTGGCTTTTGTGTAAAAGACAACTGAATTCACATTTACCTGCGAGCAGAAACTGTTACTCTCGGTGATCACAACCGCAATCTGACGGGTACATTTACCCAAGCAGCTACTTTAAGGAAAGCTGTTTCCGCCGACGCTTACCTTCGAAGTAAAAGCCTAAGAACGCTCGCGAATCTTTCAGAGCGTGTAGCTGTGGGCTGCGTTCCGATAGTCTTCCTTTAGCGATTCCACTCGTGCACTCAGCCTGCTCTCCTCATATTGTCATTGACGTCATTCGTTCGCCATTCCCCCGTTTGGCAGAGGAGCAGATTAATCGGCAGGCGCATCGTCATGGGGACCGAGGTTACATCAGTGTATCCTACACCGGAAGTGTTTCAGCAGCCGTAACGTATTTTTTTTAAGGGAAACAGAATAAGAGAATTGGATAATAAGAGCATTGGATAAGATAATTTAGTAGGGATAGTGTGAGATAGACAGGAGTAGATTATAATGTATAAAGTCAATCGATTACATTTTTTATAAACTTTATGCAAAACAATGATTGCTGTATTGCAATTATTTTACGATAAGGATTATTACAGGATTATTTAGATACTTTAATATTCTCAAACCATCACGTATACCACTGGGACCGCAACATATGAGATCGTCTACTGTCAATACATTGCGATCGCGTCTGTCTAGCTTGCTATTACTGCATATCGCATGCTGTAGCCCAGTGTTGATCAACCTGGTTGGTGTATCACTAGGGGTACGCCAGGGTAGGCCCACTGCATGTGGTACATGGGATTGTATTATTGAAATAGAGACATTTACAAGAATATAAAAAAATAATATAGATCATTAAAAAAAATACACTATAATTAGTTCAGTAAATATTAGTATTAATTAGTATTGTGGCTGGTTATTACTTCAAAAATAGTGTTGCTCTCTGCATTCCATTATATGTTTTACATTGTAATGTCCGTTAATGTTTTTGGTTAATTTGTGTTTGCTAAATAAACACACTGGAAGCATAAGCAGCATTGCTGAGGTTTCCCAGCCACTGTTTCCCACTGGCCATGGCCTTGCAGTAATAACTGTTTAACTGGGTCGTTGGCACTCTTGGCTCAGCCACTGCATGTGTGTTCATTTGTTTACCTTTTGCAGATGAGGTGGTTCTCGAAGGGTCTTGATGACAATTTAGTGCTGCATCTAAAAGCAAAGGTTGGGAACCACGGTACAATATATATATAAACATAATATGCCTGAAGTTGATGGCATATGATAAAAAAAAACAAAAGCAGAAAGTAGGTAAAACACATTTGTTCATTTCTACACTATGATTGTACCTCACTCTTTGGGTGGGGTCAATATGTGACCTTACTGTATAAACGCGGCACTTGACCATTAGACCAGTGGACCATTAGACCAGTGGACCAGTAGAATCAGAATGGCTCATGGGATTTTTTGTTGGCGATACGAGAGAGTTGTAGAACTGTAAAATCCTAAATCAACGAAATATACCGTAACCTAGGCTAATGAAAACTTTGTTTTGCCATGTCTCGCGTGGAAATCACTCTGGCACCAATGTCTCTCCATAATGACAAATTGTTTAATGATTAATTACTGAACAATGGCCAAAAACACCTTAATACCAACACAATAACTTGCATTCCAATGCTTCTATGCTTTCAACATGAAGGCGGCCATTGCAATGTGTAGGCATGTGCAAAGAATAGATCAACTACTGAACTACACCAAAGCTCAAGCCTAGAACGTGTTGATACTAGTTGAATATGTATAGTTGTGCTATTCTCCACTAATCTTATGTTATAGTTAAAACTTTATTATATCCACATGATCTAATACACAACCCATCTCTTAAATCCTTCTGTATGTATGGCATACTATCTGTAGTGGTTCATTCTTTTACATTATTATTAAATTATTGCATGACTAAACCCTTAGGGGGTTAATAGCCTATAACTTACATGATGCAACTGCTATGGCAAATGCCATTATGTTTATCAAAAGCCAGTTTTTTATCCAATTACTAAAAGTAACATTGTTTAACATGTAATGAGATTCAAAGGCAATTGGATTTTCAACCTTGACCCTATTTTCAGATCATTTTGGTTCTAAGGGACTAATGTAGTCAACAATTTGTGTCCTCTAAAAAATGCTTGTTTTTACCACTGACATTATCATCATGGAAAGGATCCCTACAGAGAAATACAACTTGTTTCTTTTGTTGGATCACGGTCTGTTTGTTATGGTGTCCAACCAAGACTCGCTCAATGAAGAACCAAGAGCCGATCAATGATCAGTCTTGCAGGAGTTGAGTTGTTAAAGGAAGTGTCGGTGGAAACCTGAGAGCTGGAGAGACGGACGTCTGCTGTGTCTGGCTACAGAGAGCTTAGTCTTATCTAAAATATCTCCTTTTCTAATATAGACCAATTGCATAACGTTGTGATTTACAATGTATGGTACCTCCATGGATGTATAACAAGGGTACCTCCATGGATGTATAACAAGGTACCTCCATGGATGTATAACAAGGGTACCTCCATGGATGTATAACAAGGGTACCTCCATGGATGTATAACAAGGGTACCTCCATGGATGTATAACAAGGTACCTCCATGGATGTATAACAAGGGTACCTCCATGGATGTATAACAATGGTACCTCCATGGATGTATAACAAGGGTACCTCCATGGATGTATAACAAGGGTACCTCCATGGATGTATAACAAGGGTACCTCCATGGATGTATAACAAGGGTACCTCCATGGATGTATAACAAGGGTACCTCCATGGATGTATAACAAGGGTACCTCCATGGATGTATAACAAGGTACCTCCATGACGCCCACCTGGCTACAGAGCCACAAAACTCTACTTCTATTGTAAATACGTAAGTCAAATCAAACTATGGTGGCTGCTTGCTGCTCATTCACAAGAGCTGTGCGCATCGCTCCTGGACGCCTTCCCAGTGATGCTTTCAGAAACAAATTACTTTCCATGGATCTGAGGCACTTTTTAAAGATATCAGTTGATGTATGAAAATACAATATTTTCTAACTGGAACAGCGTTCTACTCTGCTAAAAGTTTTTTTTTTTTTTATAAAGGTTTTCTAATAAGTGTGTATGGGGGCAAGGTTTTATTTGTATTTTTGGGTTGCAATATCACAGCTGGCCAGCAGGGCCTTTTGCACCTTTTGCCGCCAGCCAGGTGAGCAGTCCTAGGCGCCTGGTCTGGCCTCAATCCCGCTGAAAGCCTTTTCCAAAAATGTGAAAAAGGCTAGGGCTAATCAGGGCTCGGGGTAGGGAGTTTAGGTTTTTTGAACAACATTAATCTGCGGCCATATTTGGAAATCAACTGGTGCCCAGGCAAGGCTTGACAGATATCCATTGCGTAATGCAAACATGAATATCAGGGGGATCAAAGGTAACTATCATTTCAAGATGTGACCTAATCGGTCTGGGTACTAGAGTATAAACCGTCTTTGTTGTTGTTGTTGTTGAAATGCCTGTACGGCGATCCTCTGCGCAGTCACATTAGATAAACCGTTGTGATTGGTCGGTCTATTTCGTACCGGGCAGAAATCTTTTGGTATGGGAGGGGATCCAGACCTTATCTGCAGAGCAAATGAAACATGAGGTTCCCAGGCTACCTGACTACCCCGACCGCCATCTTGAGAAGTTGCACTTAGGCTACAGTACAATCATCTAGACGTGAACTCGACACATTTCCATCAATCATGTCCATTCATTATTTCCTCATGATTCAGCTGCATGTTTAACTGATGTACAAGGCTAAAAACTTGTACCTGTACAAGTGTGTTAACACACCTCACAGTGCTGTGGATTTCGGATGCATGTGGTTGTCCTTATCAATACCGATGGTGTTTTTGTTGGCACGAACATTATGGATTTTAGATTTGTAGAACAAACTAAAAATAAGTTCAACATGGTTTTACAGGAGATTTTAATTTGATGAGCTCAAAACGTGCCAACTTGTACGAAGTATTTTGGCTTGAGATATTTTCAAAATAAAATATTACAATGAAATCAATCATGGAATAAACAAACAAAAACCTGTAATTAATTCAGTGGACCTATGACAGGGAATCCGTTTTGTAAGTGAGGCTATGCAAAAGCATTACATACTTATAATAATGGAAAAAACGGAGTGGATTACATTATGAAGGGGCGTCAGTAGCGCAGGAGGTGACTTGTAACCGGAAGGTTGCTAGTTCGATCCCCGGCTCCTCCTAGCTGAGTGTCGAGGTGTCCCTGAGCAAGACACCTCACCCTAACTGCTCCTCCTAGCTGAGTGTTGAGGTGTCCCTGAGCAAGGCACCTCACCCTAACTGCTCCTCCTAGCTGAGTGTCGAGGCGTCCCTGAGCAAGGCACCTCACCCTAACTGCTCCTCCTAGCTGAGTGTGGAGGTGTCCCTGAGCAAGGCACCTCACCCTAACTGCTCCTGACGCGCTGGCTGTGGCCTTGCATGGTTGACACCGCTGTCGGTGTGTGAATGTGTGTATGGATGGTTGTTAGTCGCTTTGAACAAAAGCGTCTGCTAAATGCCCTAAATGTAAATGAATAAAAAAGCACTAGCTCATCATAAGGCTGATGCTTCATTAGCGTCATTGTGGTACCATGCCCAGCTGCTGGGTATTTGAATTTGTCAAAAGCTACAGATTCAGCGGATCAGATAATGGGGATGAGTGTTGCTTTCACATTTAGGTGCTGTGGATGTTGTTATTGTTGACACTCTGACATTTGAAGGGGTCGTTGGTTGGTCACTTGCGGGTTGTTGTCATTTTCTTTGGAATAAAACCCGGTGGGGTCCCCAAATAGGCCTCCTTGGCGCTGGATTAAAAGATATACAAAATATTAAAAGATAAAGTTAACTATATATTATATATATATTTAATATATATTTAATATTTATTTTATTAAATTTTATTTTTATTAAATGCATGACATTTATACGATTATTACATCTTAGTATGTGGTAAAATGTCAATGTCTGCTATCTGTACACGCATTTAACTGTACTTACTGTTTAAGCTGTGTAGAAATAGCTGATGTTGTGAAAGGCCCAACTGTTATTGAGTATGTTCACACATACATTTTGTGACCTACTGCAAAACTGGACTATTGTTTTAAGTGTCAAGGTTTAACATTCATTGAAAAATAATGATCAATACGGATGTAAACTACACTTCCATCTCTCTATCCGTCCCTTATCTATCTTTCTGCCACCTCACCCTGAAGATGGCTCCTTCATCAGCTTCGTTGAGCTCTTCCTCGTTCAGCAGCTCCCCTGATATGGCTCTGTGCAGTTCTGGAGCTGCCTCCTCCTCTATGTTTCTCAGGCCAGCCTGGGGGAAGTTTGCAGGACAGAGACAAGGCAGAAAAAGGGGAAACAGAAATGTTTCAAACCCTTGATTTAGATAAACAATTAAATAAAAAAGGTAAAAAGCATATATATTTCAATTAAATTGCCTAAATAATTGGCAGCTTTGATAGGGAAACCTACATACTGTTTGTGTGTGATTATATTTGCAAGTGGTCTAATGAAGCCTAACGGTTTTGAACGAAGGTTTGAAGTACTTCTTTACATGTGTAAATCAAATCATAAAGCAGCACATTATTGCTTGTGGTTTCGCATGAATGACCACACCCTGCAACACATGCTAGACAGCTAACAAGAAAGGCTACACTCCCACTACAGAACAATATCTAAATCCTGAAGCACTTAAGAAGAGTTAAGATGTTGATACTTCATAGTGATGAGTTTGGCTATCCAAAATAACTCTGGTTTTAATGCTCGTTACAGTCACGGTACACTGACCTGGATCTCATTTGATGCATTGGTTTTGTCTGGCCGGAAGCCATAGTACTCTTCCTGTCTCTTCTTCAGCTTTCGAAAATAATCCTGAATCAGGAAGGTGGCGTAGAACTTCCCAACGGTTACCTCATCGTCTGCAAAGACAAAACCCGGATCAGAAACTGAATTGAATGTAGAAGAATGAAGTAATACAGTAATACAAACTGCGCACATTCTTTTCACCATGCATATGGTATAAAGTGCAATGGTCATTTAAGATGAAACATGAATGGTGACCTCCTATTGGTGGGATGACCTGATCCAAGAGTTTCATGCTGGTGCGTTTCCAGATCTTCTTGATGATTGCTCGGAGCTCCTCATTGGCTTGTTCGAAGTTACCTGGCAAATAGATGACAGAGTATTAGGGGTGGCATCAAGTCTTCCACAATTCTAATCTTTCATAGGAAGACATTTAGTCGACAATGTCTTTAATGGTATAATCGTTGTGTCATGAAATTTGTGTGAGTGTAAAAGCGGGACACAGCATTAGGAGGGTGGGGGTGATCACTGAGTGATACCACAGCATTAGGAGGGTGGGGGTGATCACTGAGTGATACCACAGCATTAGGAGGGTGGGGGTGGGTGATCACTGAGTGATACCACAGCATTAGGAGGGTGGGGGTGATCACTGAGTGATACCACAGCATTAGGAGGGTGGGGGTGGGTGATCACTGAGTGATACCACAGCATTAGGAGGGTGGGGGTGATCACTGAGTGATACCACAGCATTAGGAGGGTGGGGGTGGGTGATCACTGAGTGATACCACTCCATTAGGAGGGTGGGGGTGATCACTGAGTGATACCACAGCATTAGGAGGGTGGGGGTGGGTGATCACTGAGTGATACCACAGCATTAGGAGGGTGGGGGTGATCACTGAGTGATACCACAGCATTAGGAGGGTGGGGGTGGGTGATCACTGAGTGATACCACAGCATTAGGAGGGTGGGGGTGATCACTGAGTGATACCACAGCATTAGGAGGGTGGGGGTGATCACTGAGTGATACCACAGCATTAGGAGGGTGGGGGTGATCACTGAGTGATACCACAGCATTAGGAGGGTGGGGGTGATCACTGAGTGATACCACAGCATTAGGAGGGTGGGGGTGATCACTGAGTGATACCACAGCATTAGGAGGGTGGGGGTGATCACTGAGTGATACCACAGCATTAGGAGGGTGGGGGTGATCACTGAGTGATACCACAGCATTAGGAGGGTGGGGGTGATCACTGAGTGATACCACAGCATTAGGAGGGTGGGGGTGATCACTGAGTGATACCACAGCATTAGGAGGGTGGGGGTGATCACTGAGTGATACCACTCCATTAGGAGGGTGGGGGTGATCACTGAGTGATACCACAGCATTAGGAGGGTGGGGGTGATCACTGAGTGATACCACAGCATTAGGAGGGTGGGGGTGATCACTGAGTGATACCACAGCATTAGGAGGGTGGGGGTGATCACTGAGTGATACCACAGCATTAGGAGGGTGGGGGTGATCACTGAGTGATACCACAGCATTAGGAGGGTGGGGGTGATCACTGAGTGATACCACAGCATTAGGAGGGTGGGGGTGATCACTGAGTGATACCACAGCATTAGGAGGGTGGGGGTGATCACTGAGTGATACCACAGCATTAGGAGGGTGGGGGTGATCACTGAGTGATACCACAGCATTAGGAGGGTGGGGGTGATCACTGAGTGATACCACAGCATTAGGAGGGTGGGGGTGATCACTGAGTGATACCACAGCATTAGGAGGGTGGGGGTGATCACTGAGTGATACCACAGCATTAGGAGGGTGGGTGATCACTGAGTGATACCACAGCATTAGGAGGGTGGGGGTGATCACTGAGTGATACCACAGCATTAGGAGGGTGGGTGATCACTGAGTGATACCACAGCATTAGGAGGGTGGGGGTGATCACTGAGTGATACCACAGCATTAGGAGGGTGGGGGTGATCACTGAGTGATACCACAGCATTAGGAGGGTGGGGGTGATCACTGAGTGATACCACAGCATTAGGAGGGTGGGGGTGATCACTGAGTGATACCACAGCATTAGGAGGGTGGGGGTGATCACTGAGTGATACCACAGCATTAGGAGGGTGGGGGTGATCACTGAGTGATACCACAGCATTAGGAGGGTGGGGGTGATCACTGAGTGATACCACAGCATTAGGAGGGTGGGGGTGATCACTGAGTGATACCACAGCATTAGGAGGGTGGGGGTGATCACTGAGTGATACCACAGCATTAGGAGGGTGGGGGTGATCACTGAGTGATACCACAGCATTAGGAGGGTGGGGGTGATCACTGAGTGATACCACAGCATTAGGAGGGTGGGGGTGATCACTGAGTGATACCACAGCATTAGGAGGGTGGGGGTGATCACTGAGTGATACCACAGCATTAGGAGGGTGGGGGTGATCACTGAGTGATACCACAGCATTAGGAGGGTGGGGGTGATCACTGAGTGATACCACAGCATTAGGAGGGTGGGGGTGATCACTGAGTGATACCACAGCATTAGGAGGGTGGGGGTGATCACTGAGTGATACCACAGCATTAGGAGGGTGGGGGTGATCACTGAGTGATACCACAGCATTAGGAGGGTGGGGGTGATCACTGAGTGATACCACAGCATTAGGAGGGTGGGGGTGATCACTGAGTGATACCACAGCATTAGGAGGGTGGGGGTGATCACTGAGTGATACCACAGCATTAGGAGGGTGGGGGTGATCACTGAGTGATACCACAGCATTAGGAGGGTGGGGGTGATCACTGAGTGATACCACAGCATTAGGAGGGTGGGGGTGATCACTGAGTGATACCACAGCATTAGGAGGGTGGGGGTGATCACTGAGTGATACCACAGCATTAGGAGGGTGGGGGTGATCACTGAGTGATACCACAGCATTAGGAGGGTGGGGGTGATCACTGAGTGATACCACAGCATTAGGAGGGTGGGGGTGATCACTGAGTGATACCACAGCATTAGGAGGGTGGGGGTGATCACTGAGTGATACCACAGCATTAGGAGGGTGGGGGTGATCACTGAGTGATACCACAGCATTAGGAGGGTGGGGGTGATCACTGAGTGATACCACAGCATTAGGAGGGTGGGGGTGATCACTGAGTGATACCACAGCATTAGGAGGGTGGGGGTGATCACTGAGTGATACCACAGCATTAGGAGGGTGGGGGTGATCACTGAGTGATACCACAGCATTAGGAGGGTGGGGGTGATCACTGAGTGATACCACAGCATTAGGAGGGTGGGGGTGATCACTGAGTGATACCACAGCATTAGGAGGGTGGGGGTGATCACTGAGTGATACCACAGCATTAGGAGGGTGGGGGTGATCACTGAGTGATACCACAGCATTAGGAGGGTGGGGGTGATCACTGAGTGATACCACAGCATTAGGAGGGTGGGGGTGATCACTGAGTGATACCACAGCATTAGGAGGGTGGGGGTGATCACTGAGTGATACCACAGCATTAGGAGGGTGGGGGTGATCACTGAGTGATACCACAGCATTAGGAGGGTGGGGGTGATCACTGAGTGATACCACAGCATTAGGAGGGTGGGGGTGATCACTGAGTGATACCACAGCATTAGGAGGGTGGGGGTGATCACTGAGTGATACCACAGCATTGGAGGGTGGGGGTGATCACTGAGTGATACCACAGCATTAGGAGGGTGGGGGTGATCACTGAGTGATACCACAGCATTAGGAGGGTGGGGGTGATCACTGAGTGATACCACAGCATTAGGAGGGTGGGGGGTGATCACTGAGTGATACCACAGCATTAGGAGGGTGGGGGGTGATCACTGAGTGATACCACAGCATTAGGAGGGTGGGGGTGATCACTGAGTGATACCACAGCATTAGGAGGGTGGGGGTGATCACTGAGTGATACCACAGCATTAGGAGGGTGGGGGTGATCACTGAGTGATACCACAGCATTAGGAGGGTGGGGGTGATCACTGAGTGATACCACAGCATTAGGAGGGTGGGGGTGATCACTGAGTGATACCACAGCATTAGGAGGGTGGGGGTGATCACTGAGTGATACCACAGCATTAGGAGGGTGGGGGTGATCACTGAGTGATACCACAGCATTAGGAGGGTGGGGGTGATCACTGAGTGATACCACAGCATTAGGGAGGGTGGGGGTGATCACTGAGTGATACCACAGCATTAGGAGGGTGGGGGTGATCACTGAGTGATACCACAGTATTAGGAGGGTGGGGGTGATCACTGAGTGATACCACAGCATTGGGAGGGTGGGGGTGATCACTGAGTGATACCACAGCATTAGGAGGGTGGGGGTGATCACTGAGTGATACCACAGCATTAGGAGGGTGGGGGTGATCACTGAGTGATACCACAGCATTAGGAGGGTGGGGGTGATCACTGAGTGATACCACAGCATTAGGAGGGTGGGGGTGATCACTGAGTGATACCACAGCATTAGGAGGGTGGGGGTGATCACTGAGTGATACCACAGCATTGGGAGGGTGGGGGTGATCACTGAGTGATACCACAGCATTGGGAGGGTGGGGGTGATCACTGAGTGATACCACAGCATTAGGAGGGTGGGGGTGGGTGATCACTGAGTGATACCACAGCATTAGGAGGGTGGGGGTGGGTGATCACTGAGTGATACCACAGCATTAGGAGGGTGGGGGTGATCACTGAGTGATACCACAGCATTAGGAGGGTGGGGGTGATCACTGAGTGATACCACAGCATTAGGAGGGTGGGGGTGATCACTGAGTGATACCACAGCATTGGGAGGGTGGGGGTGATCACTGAGTGATACCACAGCATTGGGAGGGTGGGGGTGATCACTGAGTGATACCACAGCATTGGGAGGGTGGGTGTGATCACTGAGTGATACCACAGCATTAGGAGGGTGGGGGTGATCACTGAGTGATACCACAGCATTAGGAGGGTGGGGGTGGGTGATCACTGAGTGATACTACAGCATTAGGAGGGTGGGGGTGGGTGATCACTGAGTGATACTACAGCATTGGCAGGGTGGGGGTGATCACTGAGTGATACCACCATATTGCGTGGCTTCTAGAATGAAAAGTCTATAACTTTATAAACTTGTCTTTGTGGGGGTTTTCTATGTGCAATTTGCTGTGTTGTTTTGCTTTCAATGAATGCCCTTATTGTTTGTTTGCCCTTATTACACATGATTTGTCGATCAGTCGACGATGGGTCTGGCCTGGAAAATATAATTCAACTTTGCGAAAGCTTAACCAACGACGCCCCTAAAGAGTACTGATCTAAGTGTAACCCCTCCCCACAAAGAAGAATAACCGTGTAGAGCACACCTTCGGTTTTGATTTTCAATGCAGTACGGACCAGCGCAAACAGTGTTGCATTGAAGGTGACGGATCCATCGCTGTTAAGAGGCATGTTCATCGAGACCAGTCTCTGTAGAGATAGTTTGAACACAGTTCAGAATGCTTCAAATGGGTTACGGGTCTCTCGCACCACGTTTGGTTCTTCTTTGACTTTACCTTGCAGGCGATGCGATGTGGACAGAATTTGCCAAAGCCCAGCGGAGGAGGGATCCTCCGCAGCAACGTGACCACATCCAGGTGCTTTATACGCCCCCTGCAAGACACACACCCCATGAACCGGTCAGGACGCGACATGTTTGCTCTGCTTCAGAAAACCTACTGGGCTATTGAAAGGCGTTACCGGCCCTTATGGCCGGCCAGTGAACTGCAGCCTGCTGGAGCTTGTGCGTTCAGAGCTGCAGCCTGCTGGAGCTTGTGCGTTCAGAGCTGCAGCGTGCTGGAGCTTGTGCGTTCAGAGCTGCAGCCTGCTGGAGCTTGTGCGTTCAGAGCTGCAGCCTGCTGGAGCTTGTGCGTTCAGAGCTGCAGCCTGCTGGAGCTTGTGCGTTCAGAGCTGCAGCCTGCTGGAGCTTGTGCGTTCAGAGCTGCAGCCTGCTGGAGCTTGTGCGTTCAGAGCTGGGGAGTGCGAGCTTGTAATGACAGTTAAGGTCACAGGAAAACATTGTTCAGTGAAAGTGTTTGACCCATTTATCCACCACAACCTACTCCCTGCATGTACTTTGTTGCTATTTATACTGGGTGACCTGACTTCCTGAAGCCTTTCTCACAGCAGGCTTTCTGGCAGAAAGCCCTGACGGCAAACTTATCCTGTGTGCGTGACATGACAAAGTAGTGAGTGAAAGAGTACACCAAACCTTCGATTGTTAAACAATTTAATGAAATGGCACAAACAGTGATGACCTTAATTTAGCAAATGAACATACTCCAAAACCTGACACTTGAGTTGACTCTTTCAGTCCACGTGGGACATGACATTTTCTTTACACATTTGCTAAGGCAGACAAGCTTGGTACCATTATCTGATAAAAGCGCTGACCTCTTCTTCTGTACATTATGGCCTGCCAAAGAAAACCATCCCACATGGCACACAGCAGGCAGGTGTAGCCAAAGACCTGTGTGCAATTTGGGCTTACAGCTTAACACTGTCTCTATACCCACACTAAGCTCTGGGCTTACAGCTTAACACTGTCTCTATACCCACACTAAGCTCTGGGCTTACAGCTTAACACTGTCTCTATACCCACACTAAGCTCTGGGCTTACAGCTTAACACTGTAATGGACCTGTCTCTATGCTCATACTAAGCTCTGGGCTTACAGCTTAACACTGTAGTGGACCAGTCTCTATACCCACACTAAGCTCTGGGCTTACAGCTTAACACTGTAGTGGACCAGTCTCTATACCCACACTAAGCTCTGGGCTTACAGCTTAACACTGTAGTGGACCTGTCTCTATACCCACACTAAGCTCTGGGCTTACAGCTTAACACTGTAGTGGACCTGTCTCTATACGCACACTAAGCTCTGGGCTTACAGCTTAACACTGTTGTGGACCAGTCTCTATACCCACACTAAGCTCTGGGCTTACAGCTTAACACTGTAGTGGACCAGTCTCTATACCCACACTAAGCTCTGGGCTTACAGCTTAACACTGTAGTGGACCAGTCTCTATACCCACACTAAGTTCTGGGCTTACAGCTTAACACTGTAGTGGACCAGTCTCTATACCCACACTAAGCTCTGGGCTTACAGCTTAACACTGTAGTGGACCAGTCTCTATACCCACACTAAGCTCTGGGCTTACAGCTTAACACTGTCTCTATACCCACATTAAGCTCTGGGTTTACAGCTTAACACTGTAGTGGACCAGTCTCTATACCCACACTAAACTCTGGGCTTACAGCTTAACACTGTCTCTATACCCACACTAAGCTCTGGGCTTACAGCTTAACACTGTAGTGGACCAGTCTCTATACCCATACTAAGCTCTGGGCTTACAGCTTAACACTGTAGTGGACCAGTCTCTATACCCACACTAAGCTCTGGGCTTACAGCTTAACACTGTAGTGGACCAGTCTCTATGCCCACACTAAGCTCTGGGCTTACAGCTTAACACTGTAGTGGACCAGTCTCTATACCCACACTAAGCTCTGGGCTTACAGCTTAACACTGTAGTGGACCAGTCTCTATACCCACACTAAGCTCTGGGCTTACAGCTTAACACTGTAGTGGACCAGTCTCTATACCCACACTAAGCTCTGGGCTTACAGCTTAACACTGTAGTGGACCTGTCTCTATACCCATACTAAGCTCTGGGCTTACAGCTTAACACTCGATACTTTTGCTCTGCTCGAGGATGGCACTTGTTTGAATCTCGGCTCTAGAGCTGTTGCTACCTTAACCATGTGATGCTTGTGTTCTCCTTGCGACTGTTGAGTTCCGCTGTGAATGCTTCCTTGAAGCTTCAAGGCTTCTGGTACCTTCTGGTACCTACTGGTACCAGTAGGCTGGGAGAGGCCTCCATTGTGTGCCGGAGTGCAGGCAGCGCCACAGAACAGAACACCTATTGCTCCCCTCCAGGCAGCGCTGTTTGGCATACTGACAGACACAAAATGAGTGACTCTGTCAGCGCGATGACACCATTTAGCTGATGTAGTGAGACTTGCCACAGCTGCACTCTGCCAAGGTAGATTGGTCAACATTGCCCTTGAATTACATTTGAAACTTCTGGTATTTTGCTGGAAGGACAGTACATCACAACCACACGTGAACACAACCTGCGTTTTATCTAAAGATCTGTCTGGAAGCTTTTTCTTCCATTCCTTGGTCCAGGGGATATTGGCTCTGTCGTGTTTGTTCTCTTTTTGCAAGCGGAGTGGCATTAAGGTCAATCGCAAGCACTAACACGTTAATGTTCCTATATATATATAAAAGGTTTATCATTATTTGAGTTGCCTCTTCAGTGAGGTTGCATAGGGTTGTAGTGGTTATAAATAACCACTACAACTTTGTCACAGTCCCGCTCGGACGAGTCGCTGCCTTGCAGGACAGGAAGCGCACAGAAGATATTTCTACATTTGGACACACATTGAACACACTTACGTAGCCTCAGGATCGTATTCGGCCCAGATTTTCTTGAACTCATCCAGGTGTTGGGGCCCAAGAATTGACCAATCACGGGTCAGGTAATCAAAGTTGTCCATAATAACCGCCACAAACAGGTTGATGATCTGTGCAGAGGAATCAGAATCAGATTTATTGCCAAGTAGATTTGTTTTGGTCTCGGTGGTGCATGACAATAAACACGTATTGGAATAAGGTGACTAGTAATAATAATAACTAACAATAATTAATAGAGAGATGATAAATAGATAATAGATACATTAAACAAATATATGCTGCATTCAGTTCTGAGCATGCCTGCATGCAATACAACTGGATTTATTACTGCATATTCAATATATGAAGATTGTGTGTGTTCTGGGCTTGTATGAATATATTTACCAGAAAAGCACATAGCATGTAGAAACTCATAAAATATATGATGGCAAAGTTGGCTCCGCAGGTGTTTTCCTCTCCCGGCAGGTAGTCTGACTTGGGATCACATCTTTTTCCATACATGCAAGCCAACATGACCTCATGCCATGCCTCCCCAGTGGCACACCTGGAAATGAGACAAGGGTCATCGATGTTGTGCCTGATGCTGACACAGTCACATGTTGGAGCCATGAAAACTTCTCACAATTCACAATTTTAGATGTAAAACGGGAGTTTTTTTTTTTTTTTTTATACTTTGTCGACTAGATAGCATGACTGGAAATAAGATAAGGGAAAAACAGTTAGTTTCCTAGTAATTTAACCAAACAAGCTGTTTAATGATAACATACAACAATAGTGTTAGTCGTAGTATTACCCTCTTGGTATCCCCTTGTCTTCAGCATCATCCCTAGTTTGTCTTCGTACACTAGTGTATTCAATTCATGTGTTGTGTATTTCAGTCTTTTCAGTTTACCCTGAACATACAGCCTCAATAAGACCTTTTAGATTTAACTTTTACACTTGAGTCAGTGTCTGCATTTGGGTCTGAATTCTGATTCCTTACATGGTAAATTATGAAAGTTGTCTTTAGTATTGGTCTATCCAGTTATACATATTTAGTTCGTTTTTGTATTTATTTTCATTGTTAATAATGAAGTAACTTGAATGATTAGACTCCTAGCACAGTCTCTGCGTGGTACAACACTCCATTCCTTACCATAAATGCCTTTTTGTATGTTGATTTGAGTCATATAGTTATATTTGTATCATAGTACGTATAAGAAGAAGAATAGATTTTTAAACACCTTATTGGTTACATTCCTCAGAATCATACATCACCCCCTGTGCAGTGATCCATAACTGGATGGACTCTCCCCCCACTCTCTTCATGTAGTGATTTGAGGGCAAGGTAAAGTGTAAAGGTATGAACGCCCACCTGGTGATCCCAATGAAGGGCTTAACCCCAACCCCACTCAAGACATCGTGATTCAAGAACGCGCAGATTACTATAAGAGGGATTTCAAAATGGATCCCATGAGCTCTACTGGACAGTTGGATGGATCGCTGAAGGTGCAGCAGACAACTAGGAATACCATGTGACGGCCTGAGAAGATCGCTAACAGGAGGAAGAAAACCCAACAAGGCTGTCATTGGCTAGCCAAGTGAAGAGGAGTCACCCCCTATTGATATGAAAAGTCAGGGAAGGAAAATACTCCTGTGAGAGTAGGCGGGTCTGCAAGGGTGGGGACCGAAGCAAACTCACTGGCTGACCCCCCCACTGACAGACCCTGGCATTAATACGTCACCAAATCCTCCAACCAATAGGCACGCTCTGGAGACAGCTTGAGAGCTAGGGATTGGTTTGGAGTGGAGGGAGGTTTTGGAGCGGGAGTCTGCGTCTCTGTGGGTTTGAATGTGGTCTTTAAACATTTCATGGCAGACAGAAAGGCCAGATTTCTTGAGCTGCCTCCCCCAGGCTTTGGTGGTCCGGGGTGAGCCATGGTGGGGGTCTGAAGGGGACAGTCAGGGTGAGCCATGGTGGGGGTCTGAAGGGGACAGGGTGAGCCATGGTGGGGGTCTGAAGGGGACAGTCAGGGTGATGGCTGAGCCATGGTGGGGGTCTGAAGGGGACAGGGTGAGCCATGGTGGGGGTCTGAGGGGACAGGGTGAGCCATGGTGGGGGTCTGAAGGGGACAGTCAGGGTGATGGGTGAGCCATGAAACCGAGGCTGGAGGACTGGACACTATTGTTGTGGGAGTCCAGGGCAAAAGTGGAGGTCAGGAATGGATCTCGAGCTGGGTGGGATTGGATAACGTTACCAATGGCTGATGGGTCTGTGGCTCTAATGTTCCTGTAGGTGATGCTGTGGTGTTTCTGCTCACTGAAGGACGATGGACAGAGACCGTTCCAAAGAGGCGAGAGCCATGAGGAGCAGAAGGGGTGGGGGGGGGGGGGGGGTGATCAGAACAATCAGGAGAGATGTGAAGCGTACGCAGCACAGTTGTATCGTTAGTTGGCAGTTCTTTCATCGGGAATTAGGTACTGTAAACAACAGGTAGCCCGTCACCTCGGCCAATGGAGTGTGGCTTTTATAGCCAACGGTATCCTGCGGGTGCAAAATAATCGCCGTGTTTCTATGTGACATAAAATGACGATTTTCCTTTCTGTGTGAATGTCACGTATGAAATGTTATCAGACGACAGGGGATTGAGACACACTACCCATCCAGAAGTCAAACTAGTGTACATCTATTAGCGACCGCATTGTGTTGTACGTGGCTATGTAATATGATGGTCTTGTCATGAATTCAAGCTAAATCAGATAGAACAGTTATTTATATATATATATATATATATATGTATAAACGTACTAACATGTTCATTCCGTTTTGCTTAAACTTCTCAACGGCGGAGAAACGTAGCCGAGAGGGAGGGGATGTGTTCTTGGTTGGGTCTCTTCCGCTCCGTCTCTCTGTACAGCCCTCGAATCTCACCTCCCCCACCTTAAGGTGTCCGGGGGAGAAAGGGCGCGAGGACTCTGCACCCAGTTAAGTTCCAGCAGTGGAGTGCTATTAAAGTGAAGTTCACATTCCCTTAGTTTCAGAGCTATGGCTCAGGTAAAAAGACTGACTTCCATTCTACTACCGTTAACTGTATCTGTTGAACCCGCGTCCTCTGGGACATACAACGTGTTCACACTACACTGTTTTGGAGGCGAGAATGTGGGACCGATGAAAGGGGTTCACAATTCATTGTTAATTGACAATGGACAACCCCATTCTAACTTTAATATTGTTGTTATGGTTTATTATTGGTATGTACTCATGTGATTTAAATTTAGCAACATTAGTATAACAGGCTTATAGTCAAAATAAAGGATTTTCACATCTGGCACATCAGGCAGTGAAGGGGTGCTTTTGAAACCAGGTAGGATGAATCACTGGTCCTTCAGATCGTTAGATACCAGGTAGGATGAATCACTGGTCCTTCAGATCGTTAGATACCAGGTAGGATGAATCACTGGTCCTTCAGATCGTTAGATACCAGGTAGGATGAATCACTGGTCCTTCAGATCGTTAGATACCAGGTAGGATGAATCACTGGTCCTTCAGATCGTTAGATACCAGGTAGGATGAATCACTGGTCCTTCAGATCGTTAGATACCAGGTAGGATGAATCACTGGTCCTTCAGATCATTAGATTGTGATGGGTGTCACATGCAGATGTTTGTGAAACCTCAAAGCTGTGCCTGCTTTTGTTTTTTTAAGAGTATGCGATTCCTAGCCCTTCCAATTCTGTTGTGAAACCTGATTCATAAGGTTGTCCAAAGCAATGTAGACACCACAGAACCCCCCAGACGTCCCTGCGGAAGCACAACCCTAAATGGGGGCGCATAGTAAGGAGGGATCTCTCCTAAACTGCCCATGTCTAAAAGGGCTGAGACGATTGTGCACGAGTTAAATGCTTCATGTAAAGTAGTGGATTTTGTAGTTTGACAGTATGGTCAGATGTTTTGTTTAATGAAGGGCAATGTAATTAAACATGCCCACTCATTAGATCATGAGAGTGAAATATGCAGTTGTGTGAAACTGATGTTTTTATGTTCCCAGAACGAGTAAAGACATTTTTAAAGCCATGCATACCTGCAAGTCTTTTGTTATCCAAGTGTGAAACTTCCATCTTGTCCTCTGCACTTGGGTCCTGGTACCAGTCCCATACCACCTTGTCCTCTGCACTTGGGTCCTGGTACCAGTCCCATACCACCTTGTCCTCTGCACTTGGGTCCTGGTACCAGTCCCATACCACCTTGTCCTCTGCACTTGGGTCCTGGTACCAGTCCCATACCACCTGCTTACTTCAATTAATCTAACCCAGTAAAAAACCTGCGCTGTGTTCGTATTGCCATTAGCAACCTCCGGCTGCTTGAGTTGTAGCTACATCATGGCTACGTAAGAGAGATTGTTCCACCGGGGGGTTTGCACCACTTATTGCAGGTTTAGCTCAAGAAGACATTAAATAACAAAGAAACAGAGCTCACCTACCTAAACAGTAGCAACACAGCTTGTGGGAATGTCTGGAAGTTGTTATTCCTGTTGATGTATGTGCCATCTACCAAGGCAATTTTCCCAAATATCTATTCAAATTGAGATAAAGTAGTAGAATCAGATGGAATTAGTTTTTTTTGTCTTTATGTTCATGTCCGGGTGTGTCTGTCCAATGTGCATATACCTGCATTCCAACCACAGCATAGATGAAGAACAGCATCAGAATGAGCAAGGCTACATAGGGCAAGGCCTGAAACACAACCAGTGAAATGCATAGTCAGCAACAATAACTTATCAAAAAAGACACGCAACACATGGACCGACTCCAGGTGGATTTCCTACCTGGAAAGACTTGATGAAGGTCCACAGCAGGTTCCGAATCCCCTCAGAGCGATTGAGCAACTTAACGAGACGCATGACACGGAACAGTCTGAAGAAGGTGATGGACACACTCATGTTTTCCTTGGACTTTACAGCAAAGGAAAAGGCCCAATAATATCAATGAACACAGAGTCAAAACAAAATAACGTTTCAGACTGTATTCAATGTAAAGATTTGTATGATACAACTTACTGCAATGGCCTGCATTGGATCCACTTCCTACAAAAGATACAACATTGTTGTAGCACATTTACAATGTATATTACGTAAACATCACAAGTTAGTAGTATTATATGTAGTATAAGTATAATAGTATAGTAATAAGTATAAGATCCCATGAATCATTACCGCACAGCCGTAGAGGCAGTAAAGCCCTCCAGAAGAAGCTAGCGCTGCCTGCAGGAGAGGGAAACACAAGTAGGGTTAGCGAGGCTGTGGATGTGGCTGGATGTGGAGGAATATGGTACTGTATGCCTTTAAAACATCTGGATTTTTTAGTACACAAAATACTTTTTCCGACTTTATCTAAAACGTGATTTAGACATTTTCTTGAAATGAATTAACTCACTGTAATAATAAACTCAGTTATTTATTGTCTATAATGTAAGTTATCATTCTTGGACCACCATTATATGTAGCCTTCAATCCTACAAAGCCTTCAATGAGCAACCAGTGTTGCTCATAACATTTACTACAGAACTTGATTCATATATTGGTTGAAATAATGAAATGATACTAACATCAACCTCACTTAGGGTAACATCCACAACACTGCCAATGACGATCACGAAGTCAAAGACGTTCCAGGGGTCTCCAAAGTAGCCCTGTGACAAGTGTGTCGGAGTTAAAGAGAATGTACATTAACATGATTGGTAGCATGAATGATACAATTAAAAGCAGTAAGTATTACAAAAAGTGTATTTCTGTTCTAATTTGGTACATCGTTTTGTGACTGACCTTGGCTTTGAAGGCCATTAGTTTAAGGATCATTTCCACAGTAAAGAGAACAGTGAAAATCACATTCAGCATGTCAGACAGATGGGTCACATGGTCTGACTGGTTACAATGCTGGGATTCAAAGAAAAGAAATATACAGATTAGTCCCATTCATCAGAAATGCACCAAACAAAAAACTCACAATTCACGAGCGATTTCAAATGAAGCTAATCATGAAAATACCAAAATATCCATAAACACATAAACATAAAAGGTATATTTAGCAAAGCGTCTGAGCAGTGGTTCGTTTCGATTTTGATGATCAAATACAACGTCGCTCATTATAACGCTCAGACACAACAACGGCACTAAAAACGTGGGTCATAACACCCCCCCCCCCCCCCCCCTCCCTAACACATCTAACACCTCACAGCGTTTGAATTCCAGCTGAAACAGTGGGTTCACTGGCTCTTTAAGGTCAATTGGGACACGATAAGGTACACTTTATATACTTGACTTTTGCCTCTCATCATAGCTTGTTCAGGGTCATATTAGCTCGGTTTTCTTGTCATATGTTGTTAAGTTAAATCCTTTTTGCCTGGTCAAGCGACTCCATTTGCGACACTGCAGTTAAGAAAGTCTTTAATACAACATTTTTGCATCAACCTGGCAGAAATGACTCAATAATCCACATTACATGATGGAAAATACAGACTGATAGAACAAAAGATGGCATACCTGTGCTCCCAGACACATGGTGTTGAGCATAATCAGGAGGAACATGAGGTACTCAAAGTAACAGGAAGTGACAATGTACCAGACCTGGTACTGGTAAGGATTCTTCGGGATGTAGCAACGCAACGGCCGTGCCTTCAGAGCATACTGCACACACTGGCGCTAAGAGGAAGGCAGTCAGAGAGCAAGATGTTCAGTCATGTGTTCAAGCAGATTATACGTTAATTTCAGGCCAACAATGGATTGGAACTTTGATCGCAATCAAGCTAGATGCTTTTATTCATGCAATTATTGTTCTATCAAAGTGCTTACACACTGCCCCAGCAAACACTACAACCAACTTCAGAATGTTAGCCAACACAGGCTACAACAACAACAACAACAACAACAACAACAGGTATGGCAGACCGGCTTGATGTTGATGCCAACAACAAGGTTTAAAAGTATAGGGGCCATAAATGAATAACTTTATTTAAACTTGGATATGGTGTACACATAGAGTAGTAGTAGAGTAAGTCTTTACTGCCCCGAGAGGCCATTTGGATTGCAGACAGAAGTAGACATAAATCATGTGACATAAATACGTATATAAAAGCAAGAAACAGAGAAACAACATATACCTACTAGGAGCGTCACGATCTAGATTCAAAATCAAAGATTATGATAATTCATCTTCAAAGTGGAAAAGGAGTGTAAACTGGTATGACTTCACATCACGCTACAATGCTTGTGTAGCTTTGGACCCAGAACCCGATACAGCCCCATGACAACGTTTGATATGCAACTGATATGACGCCGCAAGCTCTCATGGTCGTAGAATATGATCTAGACATATCCGGACAATGATATCGCTGAATCCTTAACCTTTTCGTCCAGTGCAAGCCATGTCACACCTGGACAACTTGTTTATATAATATAAATGATCCAAATTTCTTTACTATCAGTCTCAAAGATGACATTGTCCATAGAGCCAGCACTGCCATCATTAAGCCCCTGTACAAAGAAGTCAAGGAATGTCAAGATGGGATTATAAAATGGTATTTGCCGTGCAGGAAAACAAAATACTATGTCTTTGCGATGACTACAGACTTGAAGCAAAAAACGGATCCAAGATCTACCCAACATACTGGGAGGCTACAGCTGGTTCTTGGTCTTTGGCCAGAGGAAGGCCTACCACCAAGGGGTCATTATGGAAGGATCCAGACACACATCCGCTTTTGCAACACTGTTCACTCTGCACACAGAGGCTTCCCAACAGCGTCTCTGTGCAGTCCTGTGCCAGAAGCATGGGGGGAAACAGCCCTTCCCCAGAGGGTGAAGGGTGAAGGGTGAAGGGTACACCAGCAGAATAGAACTACCACTTCAAGAGCGTAAAGTTGGAGTGCCTGGCGCTAAAGTGGGCAACGTCCCACAAAGGGATTCCATGTTATATATTTCACAGTCTAGTTATATTTCGTAATCTATACAACAACAATCCTTCAATCTACGTTATGAGCACTGCTAACCTTAGTGCATCATTGGGTGGAAGACGATCTGAAGAGAACAGTAAGTACAGAAACAAGAAAGCTCTGGCGTGAGACGAACACCCCATACCTAGAGAGTGACCTTCTCTTAAGAAAAACACAAGTGCTCCTAAGTGCATTTCAACACACAGCACTCAAATACCTGCATGACCTCATGGGCCACGTTGGCAGCAAGTATTTAGTCCTGCAAGGGATTGGTTCTGTTGGCCATTCATGAAGCAGGAGATTGAAGAGAATGAGGGAAGCCAAAAAGCATGAGAAGAAAGCGTCAAGCAGAAGAAACCAACTATGTTCAAGCGGCTAGAGCAGCGTTTCATCCACCTCCTCCTTAGAGCTGGTCTTAATGTCGACCTTCACCTTGAAACAAGCAGAGGGCTACAAGCACATCCTGGTACTTTTGGAACACTCAACAGATTTGCCCAAGCCTATCCAACCAAAGAAATGATCTAGAAAGACAGCAGCTGACAGAATCTTCAACAACTTCATTCCCAGATCGGATAACCCTTAAAAAAAATTGCAAGAACCTGCAGAAGCTGTACAACAACACTGCATCCTCCCCAGGCAATCCTGATGAGTGGATCAACAGAGGTTTGCTACAACGGTTGATGATCTTAGAGAGAGAAACGCACCAATTTGCTAAACCTATGCTTACCTTACTCATTGTAACCCAAATCTGAACATGTGCATTATTATATTTAGTCATTTGGGCATAAAAAGGAGGTGAGAGGTTAAACTAAGGCGGTGAACCACGTTACAAATATATGTTATGACATCCTGCTGACAGAAAGGTTAAGGGAATACACACACACACACACACACACACACACACACACACACACACACACACACACACACACACACACACACACACACACACACACACACACACACACACACACACACACACACACACACACACACACCATCATAACCCACCTGGTTTTTATCCAGCTCACAGTTTTTGTACTCCTGCTCCCCTTGCTCCTGAAAGGTGACGATGACAAAGCCCACAAAGATGTTCATCATGAAGAAGGCGATCAGGATGATGTAGATTATGAAGAAAATGGAGATAGCCACACGGTTGTTGTACACTGGGCCACTATCCTCCAGGTTGGAATCGATTGCCTTGTACAGAAGCCTGGAAAAACAATGAAAGATATTATATAGTATACACACAAAAAAACACACGAAGAATATCAAATTCTTCTGAACAATTAACAATTCAAATTGAAAAATGGAGGGTAGTCAATAGTTTCATTACATACAGCCAGCCAGGGGTATTTAAGTGACCAGTGGAAGAGCATAAATGAGGTGAAGACACAGTTAGCCCAAACTGAAGGACACAATTCAAGTATTTAAAAAATGATTAGATATGCCACATTTATTTATTTCAGGGGACTTTTATTTCATAATGCCACATTTCCATCTGGTATATTCAAATGAGTAGGGCGTGGTTATCTCAGACCAAAGCAACAGCACCAGAACAGCCCTGAATAAACTAGAAGCCACAACATTTCTGGAGGATGGAAGGACAATTACACGGCACAGGGCCTTTGAAAATAAAGTGGCCCAGCTGGACAATATGGAAGACTTCGATGGGCTCTGACGTACCATGCTATTCTTAGCAGATCAAATTGATCAGCATGCTTTATCAGCGGATACTATTCTGGCCCGTATGGAAGACCTTTTAGAAATACTCGGGCGGATAAGTGCTCTTCAGGATATGGACATGGAGGACGAAGTCTTCAACTTGTTTGAGACGGATTGAGCGCCGTGTGGAAGATGTCCAAGAAGTTCACGTTACTTCAAGCACAGGTGCGGGACGCCCGACTCCGGACATCCAGGCGATACGCTGGCTACCTGTGTGTTGTCCGGTCTATCAACCTGCTTTGGTCTGAGATAACCACGCTGCACTCATTTGAATACACCAGACGGAAATGTGGCATTCAATAAATAAATCTGGCATTAAATAAATAAATGTGGCATAGTGAAATAAATGTGGCATTAAATAAATAAATGTGGCATAGTGAAATAAATGTGGCATTAAATAAATAAATGTGGCATAATGAAATCAATGTGGCATAATGAAATAAATGTGGCATAATGAAATAAAGTTCCCTGAAATAAATAAAAGTCCTTATGAAAAACGTATTTATTTATTTATATAGAGTGCGGACTGCGGCCAAGGTTTTAGTGGGTGAGTTGCAGGCAGGACACTGAACTGCCTAGAGGGGCCCCACTCACTCCTTGGGGGCCCCACTGGCCCTGCAGCAGTGCCAGTGGGGCCCCCAAGGAGTGAGTGGGGGTGGAAATGTTGGGTCCATTCCATTACTGATGCTGGGAATCTACATGCTTGTTGCAATGGACAATTTGATGTAGGGTATTGTGTATGTATGTATGTATGTCTGACTCTTGTCATTGTAGCGGTGTGTGTGTGTGTGTGTGTGTGTGTGTGTGTGTGTGTGTGTGTGTGTGTGTGTGTGTGTGTGTGTGTGTGACTCTTGTCATTGTAGCGGTGTGTGTGTGTGTGTGTGTGTGTGTGTGACTCTTGTCATTGTAGCGGTGTGTGTGTGTGTGTGTGACTCTTGTCATTGTAGCGGTGTGTGTGTGTGTGTGTGTGTGTGTGACTCTTGTCATTGTAGCGGTGTGTGTGTGTGTGTGTGTGTGTGTGTGACTCTTGTCATTGTAGCAGTGTGTGTGTGTGTGTGTGTGTGTGTGTGTGTGTGTGTGACTCTTGTCATTGTAGCGGTGTGTGTGTGTGTGTGTGTGTGTGTGTGTGTGTGTGTGTGTGTGTGTGTGTGTGTGTGTGTGTGTGTGTGTGTGTGTGTGACTCTTGTCATTGTAGCGGTGTGTGTGTGTGTGTGTGACTCTTGTCATTGTAGCGGTGTGTGTGTGTGTGTGTGTGTGTGACTTGTCATTGTAGCGGTGTGTGTGTGTGTGTGTGTGTGTGTGTGTGTGTGTGTGTGTGTGTGTGACTCTTGTCATTGTAGCAGTGTGTGTGTGTGTGTGTGTGTGTGTGTGACTCTTGTCATTGTAGCGGTGTATGTGTGTGTGTGACTCTTGTCATTGTAGCGGTGTGTGTGTGTGTGTGTGTGTGTGTGTGTGTGTGTGTGTGTGTGTGTGTGTGTGTGTGTGTGTGTGTGTGTGTGTGTGTGTGTGGTTCCTGAGTGCCACAACGACAGCTGACAGGCGGTCGCCCCGATGTTCTGCTGAATCGGGCGACCGTGGAGCTGCACAGTGACCAGTGAACCAGTCATGTGACCAGGGGGGACTGGTTAGCTGGTTAGCTGGCTCCACAAGTGACCAGGGGGGACTGGTTAGCTGGTTAGCTGGCTCCACAAGTGACCAGGGGGGACTGGTTAACTGGTTAGCTGGCTCCACAAGTGACCAGGGGGGACTGGTTAGCTGGTTAGCTGGCTCCACAAGTGACCAGGGGGGACTGGTTAGCTGGTTAGCTGGCTCCACAAGTGACCAGGGGGGACTGGTTAGCTGGTTAGCTGGCTCCACAAGTGACCAGGGGGGACTGGTTAGCTGGTTAGCTGGCTCCACAAGTGACCAGGGGGGACTGGTTAGCTGGTTAGCTGGCTCCACAAGTGACCAGGGGGGACTGGTTAGCTGGTTAGCTGGCTCCACAAGTGACCAGGGGGGACTGGTTAGCTGGTTAGCTGGCTCCACAAGTGACCAGGGGGGACTGGTTAGCTGGTTAGCTGGCTCCACAAGTGACCAGGGGCAGGACTTGCAGGAATATGGAGGTGTGCGAGAGGATGGGGTAGAGGAAGACCAGGACGACCAGCCCGTCGGCTGGATGAAATACTACTAGTATTTTGTCAAGCCAAGTTAATGGGTGGAGTCTATTTTCTCTCCTGGCTACGCAGCCAGCCGGGTGACCAATTACCACTAATTAATTATTAATTACCATACACTTATGATCCCGTCAACCACTTTCACTTGTTCCTCCATTATTTCCATGTGAAAACTGTACTTTATATTTAGATTAGAACAAGGAAATGTTTACACACACTGTAATATACTGTAAAATACACTGTATATAAAACTTGCAAAACATGATACTTACTTTGGCCATCCCTCAAAGGTGGAGACGGTGAAGAGAGCCAACATTCCATTTAGGATGTTGTCAAAGTTGAGCTCTGAGTTGACCCATTTCCTCTGTCTGATTTCCATCTCATTCAGCGCTCCCTCTTGGTAATTAACATACCACCCTCTGGGAAACAGAGCCCCAAGTTGTGTCACATCATTAAAAAATAACTGTACGGAATGTAAGATAATATTACCTATTGACAAACCGAGTGTAGCTCTATGTGCACTTACTTGCATGTCGTCTCAGTTAGTTGATCTGGATCTGTGCAAGAATAGAACTTTCCCTACAATGGTGATACGCCATTTTGAACAGGAATACAAAAGAATCTGTTAATTACAGACGTATCAAACAATTTATCAATCATATCAACAAAGTCATTAAACAATTCAGCTCGGGCTGACCCAAACCGTAGCTCGATAAAGTACCTCACCTTGAAGAGCTGGACTCCAATGCAGGCAAACATGAAGTCAAGTAGCATGGTAACAAGGACAATGTTTCCGATGGTCTTAATAGCCACAAAAACACACTGTACCACATGCTACGGAGGAAGAATCATTGCACATACAAAAACAAATTAGATACATGATCTGCTATTTTTAAAATGTGAACAAACGCAAACAAATGTGGAAGTACACTGACCTTGAGTCCCTTCGCCCTGTTTATGGCCCTCAGGGGTCTAAGTACTCTCAACACTCTAAGTATTTTAACCACAGAAATGGCACTGGATCTGCATAGGTCAAGCACAATTACATTACTTAAATATGTAGCTTGAGTCAACTGTCGAAATGTGACTACTCTGGACTTTGTGGGGTTAAAATAAAATTTTGCGGTGACAAGAATGTGTGAAAGAATGTGTGAGTGCCAAACCTACTCCATGCCCATTGACAGAAGTGAGACACTGACGACAAGCAAGTCCAGGATATTAAAAGAGTTTCGGCAGAAGGAGCCTTGATGTAGAATGGCACCATATGTGGTCATCTAAAAAAGAAACATTGGCACTTAAAATCTCACCCATTGTTTAGGCAGGAGTGGGGAGGAGTCTGTCTTGTGTTAAGAGCCCCTTGTATTACAGCGAGTTACAGCAGCAGCAGATCGGTCATGTCAAAGTGTTGGTAATGTGGCTTACAGGAGAACGTATGTGAAATACATCTTGTCCTGTGATTTCTTTAGAATAAAAATTGGTTTACAATAATTTAGCTAAGTTCCTTGCCAAATGTTTTTGATGGTGGATAAGTGGCCAAAGAGGCAAAATGGGTGAAATATTGCTTAAATTAAAGATTTTATGAATAGGTTTAAAACTTTTCATCACATTGTACATCAAACGTATACACTTACCTTGAGTACAATCTCTGCAGTGAATACTGAAGTGAAGACGATATCAGCGTAGGCCAATACCTAAAGTGAACACACACACACACACACACACACACACACACACACACACACACACACACACACACACACACACACACACACACACACACACACACACACACACACACACACACACACACACACACACACACACACAGTGTGTAACGCCTGTAAAGAACATAGCTACTTTAAAGTCGCTATGTAAAGAAAAGTAACGATTTGTATATTGTCATGTCATCTCTTTTAAATCCTCTTTACATCCTGACAATCAATAATTCAAATGTTGAAAATATATATATACAAGCTTGAGCCAGAGACAGAGAGACAGAGACAGACAGGTGGTCACCTGGTTTCTGAAGGACATGGGATCAATGGGGTCCTCGGCCGCTAGTGAGACGGAGGACAGGAGGATGAAGAGCAGGATGATGTTGGTGAAAGTGGTGGCATTGATGATGCGATGGCACAGTTTACGAAACCTGGGAGGAAAAACTGATTTGTTAGTCAAGGGAATCAGAAAATCTGACCTGGCTGTTGAAAGACTTGAATTCAAATGTTCTACAATCCAAATAAATCAAGTGTATTATTATTATTAATAATAATAATAATAATAATAATAATAATAATAATAATAAGCACATTGGATTTTTGTCAAATGTAATAATGTTCAAAGGCAATATACCATAAATTGCACGTTTCAAATGCTAATTGTATTAAACATGAATCTAGCTCAACGTTTTCATACATATTTTGAATAACAATCAACACAAAATAATATCCATATACAATATCAAACCTATGCAATATGTAACTTTTCTACTGCGATTTACTACCAAAAAAATAACTAGCATGTTTTCAGTCAAGGTTGAATCTCCAAATTCCAAATCATGCAGCAATAACCATGGCCATGCAGGAAAGTTGGCTGGAGCAGTACGCACATGGACCACAAAATAAGTTGTGTTATAATTTATGATTTAATTTATTCAATTCAATTCAATTTTGGGCTTATCTCAAAGCCCTGTATCTGTATATATAATGAAAAAGAGGGGATCATATTTAATATATTCTTAGGTGTTGGCACTTTCGGCGCTGACACATGAGAATAAATTAAATTCTGTTGTTGCTGATTTTGCATTAACTTTTAATCTACTTAATCTACTATCTGATTTTGCATTAACTTTTAATCTACTTAATCTAATATCTAATTTTGCATTAACTTGGGCCAATCATCATCAATTCAGTGGATGGGGAGGCACCTGGGCCAAAATCAATTAATCTGGCTTTAAAGATGGCATTAAATAAAATGTTCATACTAAGCAATAGCTAACCCTCCTGAACAAAGATCTAAGAGGCCAAAATACAAAAACGAAATTATTTTCCATAAATGATTTGGACAACGATCAAGCTGTATTGCAGTTGCTTGGTTTAGTATGTTCTGTAAAGTATCACAATGTTAACAGTGTTACCTTTCAACAATAAAAGTCAAACCATTTTCTGATCAAACTTATATTTAAATATTCCGTTCAATAATTGGTTGGCTTCAAACGAGTAAGAGTCGACTAAGAAAATCTTAACTTGAGGGCAGCCTTCGTGATTAGAGGCAGTCAATTTAGTCCCCATACATTTTTAAAAGCATAATTTGTAAGAAATGTACTGAAAAATAGATTAATGTTAACGTTATTCCCTCAGTTGTTTCTGTTTAATCCAATTTCAGGGCAGTAGTATAGGGCTTTGTACATTGCAATAAGCAGTGTATTTTTTGGTCATTTTTCAGTAATGAATCATGAAACATTTCGTTGTCATTATGGGGAGACATTGTTGTGTTTGCCACAGCGCTTCTCATGCGAGATGGTTTCAACACTTTCATTAGCTGGAGGTATTTCTATGTTGATTAAGGATTTTACAGTACTACAACGCCGTTGAGTCCTCTCCAACAGAAAACCCCACGATGCCTTCTGATGTACAAGCCTTAGGGATACTGCTATTGCTGGGCTGGCTGAAATGCACTCGTGGACTACAGTGGATGTGTTATTGGCACTGTTTGACTGGCATGGGGTTGCAGCAGTGGATGTGTTATTGGCACTGTTTGACTGGCATGGGGTTGCAGCAGTGGATGTGATGCATACGGAGGACTGTTACTTGTGCGCTCAGTGTTGTTTATTTTCGTGTTGTTGACTCTGTGGTAGCATAGGCCTTTTCTCATACCGTTCCCATTACGTTGCCTTAACTCCCATATAAGGACCTGTAGCAATGTCCAATTTACTACACGCCACCTAGGTGACTTTCCTCTGGCTCCTCCAAACGAATGGACACAGGGTGGTGATGTTAAAACGGTTTATTGTAATGGTTGTATAGAATGAGGCATGCAGATGGTGCTCCATGCTGCCATGCCGGAGATCTCTCCCTGAGTGTGTGTGGTGGTGGCTGGTTTAACCTGTGCACACTGATTGCTCAATGCACAACAGGTGTGCAGCCTCACCCAGCTCTAGACTCCAATCAGTCTGACTGGGCCAGGTGAGGCTGCTTCAATCAGCCACCATCCACACACACTCCCACAGGACCGTTTGAATGTTAAAACGTTGACTGTTTCAGCTTAACCCCAATGTCATCACCGCTTTTCACCACAAAGTCACACCCCTGATTGATTACTTGACTAATTGATAACATCATACTTGTTCTCAGGGCCAAAGATGAAAAATGAGCTGGCCTCTGGCATTGGCACCGCTTCCTCTTTCAGCTGCAGATCTGCCATTGGGCGGGGTCTGGGGCTCTCGGGGATATCGGGGTCCTCCTCTTCATCGTCACCTGTGCAGAGGAACAGCTTCATCACTTTAACAGCAACATCCTCTTTAAACGATTGTCTTCTCGAGTGGAATAGTCTGAAATAGGGAGCAGAGCTTACCAGGGAAGTCTGCAGGAGGAAAGGGGTCTTTGATTTCATTGACATTGGACTCAAACTCATCAATTTTGAGCTGCAGACAAATATGTAGTTTGGTGAGCCAAAGCGACATGTTTTCAAGTGTTTTCTGAGATGAAAAAACAAACCTTCAAGAACCTGACCTTTGCAGTTGTAGGGATCCCCTCAATTCCCTTGGCTCTTTGCTCAGCCAATTTCTTTGCCAAAAAGGCTTTCTCCTCTGCAGCTTTGTCAGGCATGTTGGCACTAAGGAAAACAACACAGTAGCTGATTGTTCTGAATTGCATGCACATTTCCTTTAAAGCACACCCTGCTTTCTACATGAACTGTGCATATGTTTTTCTTATTACTTAAGATACAACCTAATTTGACCAAATGAAATAATTACTTTAATCTTTGTGACTGAAATACATTCACATACATACACATTTACACAGACAGTTCAGCGCACTAGACTTTGTATTGGAGGTGATAACATGAGGAAGCACTGTGGCCCTTGACTTTGTATTGGAGGTGATAAGATGTAGCACCAAGGATCACGGGAAATCTCATGTTGGTGCATCTGTTTGTGGTGTATGAAAAGGAAAAGTATGAAGATAATTAGTCCAAAATGTATACGGGACACAAGCTGCGGTGCCCTGGGCGAAAGTCCTGTGTTTGCCCATTCATCCAACACAACCTTCTCCCTACATGTACTTCGTCCCCTGACTTCCTTCTGCCCTTCTGCCAGAAAGCCCTGAAGGCATTTTTTTCCCCCTCATTTAACTAAGCAGGTGCTCTAATGCCACTACTGGTTAGAGCAAACAGGCCCATTTACCAACAGGTGTAATTCAGCACGTTTACATGTCCTGTACGGACCATTTATGATTGTTTGCTGAATCTGACGTGGCACACACACGTACGATTGGTACGTATGCATAAGTAAGATCAAGCTAAGAGAAAGATATGCAAATGTTCTTGCATGAGGCCCATCGAGTCAATCCATTCCAGTGGGGCAGTGCAATCAGCAAATGTACCAGCTGGTTAGTTGGCAGCTCTTATGCCAGAGCTGCCAACTCTCACTCACTAAGCTTGAGACTCACGCTTGAGACTCAAAAAGGTGGGGGTTCTGTCGGACCGCGGCCTGTTTAGGTCCAGTACGGCTCAAAGGGTCCCAGAGCTGGTGGTCTATGGTGATCATTCAATCAATGGGTCAATGATGTGTGACGTGCACCTACATCACCAAGACAAATTCCTTGTATGTTTAAAAAGCGTACTTGGCAATAAAGCTTTTCTGATTCTGATTCTGATGATCCCTCAGGTGGCCAACATCTATATAATCAATCTCAATACATATTGTTTTCAACAAACAAGTAGTTTTAGTGTATTGTTCTGTTCGCAGTGCGTACCAATCGGTGCACCGAGCATACCGTATGGTTCAATACGAATACACCGTTTCACCTGTCAAACACACACACACACACACACACACACACACACACACACACACACACACACACACACACAATTAGTGTGTGGTCTGGAAAAGCTTTTGGATTCGCTTACCTGAGCACTTTCTTGCGCTTCTTCTCTTCTGCTTTTTCCTTCTGGGCTGATGTCAGAGACTCTGCCTCGGCCAAGTTGTCCACTGCTATGGCCAGGAAGACATTTAGCAGGATGACTGAGGAGTTGGTCAAGTTAAACACAAGTCAAGCACTCGTCCGCACAACGGCTTTCCCAAGTAGTCCTGAGCCCATATGGACATACTAAATGGTTTTTAAGGTTGTGAGCCAGTGTTGTACTATCCGCTATTGGAGCAGTTGTGTCTTATCAACACAGTCTTCTTATTATTTTGATTAACAAATGTATCATCTGTAGTTGGTACGATAAATAAAGCTTTAAATAATTTATACCAAAATGTCCACATTGCAGATGGTTATAGTCTTTGCGCTCCTTACAAAGATTTGGAATATTAAATGTTGTTGGGTGAACATAAGAAATGAACCTGGTGCTATTTGTAATAAACTGTCTGTATCTGTTTCCTTTGGGTGAGATTTGGAGAGTTTTTGCAGGAGTCATGCTTTGAAACACAGCATATAAACCAGTTATGTGTGTAATAGACCAGGTGAGCTATCATTTAGGTGGGGATCGATTGATGCATTTGCTGGTACAAGAGAGGTTCTATTGCATTTCTTTACTGTTCAAATTATCTGTGGTAATCAGCATGCCCGCCATTTCGTGAGGTTGAGCACAGACTGCAACTGAGATGAAAAACAAGGGGGACTGAAGCCCCACTGAATAGGAGACTGAAGCCCCACTAAATAGGGGACTGAAGCCCCACTGAATAGGAGACTGAAACCCCACTAAATAGGGGACTGAAGGCCCACTGAATAGGAGACTGAAACCCCACTAAATAGGGGACTGAAGCCCCACTAAATAGGGGACTGAAGCCCCACTAAATAGGGGACTGAAGCCCCACTAAATAGGGGACTGAAGCCCCACTAAATAGGGGACTGAAGCCCCACTAAATAGGGGACTGAAGCCCCACTAAATAGGGGACTGAAGCCCCACTAAATAGGGGACTGAAGCCCCACTGAATAGGGGACTGAAGCCCCACTAAATAGGGGACTGAAGCCCCACTAAATAGGGGACTGAAGCCCCACTAAATAGGGGACTGAAGCCCCACTAAATAGGGGACTGAAGCCCCACTAAATAGGGGACTGAAGCCCCACTGAATAGGAGACTGAAACCCCACTAAATAGGGGACTGAAGCCCCACTAAATAGGGGACTGAAGCCCCACTAAATAGGGGACTGAAGTCCCACTAAATAGGGGACTGAAGCCCCACTAAATAGGGGACTGAAGCCCCACTAAATAAGGGACTTCAAATGTAGTTGTCAACACACAAATATATAATACAATTAAGAAAATAGAAAAAGACAAAAGGATACAATTTCCACAGATGAAGAGGATAATGAAATATATGCTAACTAGTATCCCAGGCATAACAGGTCCACCATAGGCCATGATGCCATCGTACATAATGGTGTTCCAATCCTCGCCAGTCAAGACCTGGGAAACAAACACAGGAATTCAGTCGGCTTGTTTCAATGTGTGTTATAAGAATGACACTCAATTAATTATAGAAATCACCCTCTGTTATTCAGAGTGTCAGCCATGTTTCAACCCTCAATATAAGTACCTGGAATACACTGATGAGTGCCTGAGGAAAGCTGTCGAATGTGCTCCGTGGTTTGGGTTGTGTGGGAAAGTTGAACCTCCCTCCAAACACCTGCATCCCCAGCAATGAGAATATGACGATGAAGAGGAAGAGGAGCAGCAGCAAGCAGGCGATCGACCTCATTGAGTTCAGAAGGGAAGCAACCAGGTTACTGAGGGATGTCCAGTACCTATAAAAAAATAAAATCTGTAAGTCATGATTCTCAATAACCTCAATAAAAAAAGAAAAAACGTCAGACTTGCACAAATCAATAGTGTTCCCTTTGAAAACGACCAGTGTCTTTTTATGAAAGGGATTTGAGTCATAAACATCTTCAACTCCTCTTACTTGGTGACTTTGAGAAGGCGTAGCAGTCTAATGCAGCGCAGCACAGAAATCCCCATGGCGGACATGATGTTCATGTTGACCAGGATCAGCTCCAAGATGCCGGTGGACACAACGAAGCAGTCAAAGCGGTTGAACAGCGACATGAAGTAAGAGGGAAGCCCCAGAGCATACATCTTCATGAACATCTCAATGGCAAACATGGACAGCAGCAGCTTGTTAGAAGTCCCTATTGAGAAACACCGTGAGCAGAGAACCAGAAGAGACAAAGAAAAGAGGGACATGGACAAATTAGTCGAAATAACATGATAATAATAAGACTAATACAATGTTAATACCTCTGTGGGAATGGTTTAGACGGGTGAGTGTTGATTGTTCATAGGAAGGAATGTAGTCTGTATAAAATTACCATATCATGCGGGTTTTTTTAATTATCGCAATGGCCAGACAACTTGGCAAAGCCTTTGGCCTTCTTTCAGACTTGAACTTGACGGGTAATTGGACACTAGATGTGTTTTTTTTTAATCCTTTTAATAGACCTTGTACATAGGTTGTATGGATAGCGAGGGACGTTTACGGTGTCTCAATGCAACACTGAAAGACAAATTAAATATTCCAATCCATCTATCTTAGTCTATACCAGAACAGTTTTCAGAGGACACAATTGTATTGGCTTGATCACCAACAGCAACAAGCTAGTCTACAGAGAGGAGAAGCTGAATGTAGACCTCAGGAATGAAACTACAGTCGAGAAAGGATCTGAACCCACAAGCTAATCCCCTGAAGTTTGGAAAGGAGGCCATGAGAATATTTGGGGATCATACACATTTTTACTATACGACCACATCATGGCATTCCTAGTATATATAAATGAGCTCAGGGCGCAGAGTCGGTCCCAATTGGGAGATGTACTGATCTTCTTAGAATGATGCCATCTAGGGTTGAGGTACATCTTATGAGCTAATTAGTTCTGGGGGTTTTGGCTCAGTAGCCCACTGTCATCAATCGCTAGTTTTCGGCGCACTATACTGAGTGGGGGAGTGGTTGAAAAGGGTTGTCGTTTCAGTGCCAATGTGCCTTTGGCCATTTCTCTGCACTTTTTATTTATTATTTAGACCGAGGTAGTTCTGTGAGCCAAAACGTTGTTCGCCAGTTCAACTGATGTAAATAAATGATCAGCCGGGACATCAGACCTAAAAAGGTCCAGTCAGTTTCATGACAACACTGTTCTCCAGGCGGCCTGTCGACCTCACTCATAAATGATGAACGGCACGCCATGTGTATTTGGTGTCGACATCGGACCAAACAGAATTTGATTCCAAACTTGTCAGGTTTCTTCGCCATGTACTTTGTAGGGAACAGTTGTTTGTCCCCCGGGATATTCTCGCCCACCCATGTAACTTGGCAGTCTCGTATAAATGGTTGAAAAAGCTCAGATATCGGGGCAAATGTGTTGAACTACTCTGTTTTCCGTGGGATGGTGTGCGGGTGCTAATGAGGCTCTTTTGTTATTTGTGCTGTTCAAAAAAAGCTTTCACCAAAGCATCTTACTGTCAGATTCTGACTAACATTAGGATACAGAAGGCCTGGTCTATAAAACACTACATTGACGTTTAAGTTATTTATAGTTCTAACTAGATTCATCATGACATTGTAAACTAAGATGATCTGTAGCCTAACTATACTTCAAACTTAACCATAGCTTTGGTTTATGTTGTTTTTTTAGTAACCATAAAGGCGATTTATGCCATTCATCCACCACAACATCCTCCATCCATGTCGCTATTTATACGAGAAAAGCCTTAAAGCCTTCTGGCAGGAAGCCCTGAAGCCAAACGTCTCCTGTGGGCTTTCTGACAAGATTTGACTGAATGGTTCAAATGTATGTCCAATACAACACAAAATGCGTCCATATACAACTTTAACAATAATTTGTGCCAAGCTCCCACATTATACCCAACACTAAAATACCTATTTTTTCAGCATGTATTTACTGTTTTGATTACCTATTTAATAGGATAATCGTTTGAGATGCAGCTGAATTCAAATGCATTAGCGCTGACATTGTCCAGTTCATTTTATATCAAGATAGCAAGCTGAACAAATCAAAAGTCGAGTGCAAAAGTGATGTTGAAACACCTGTTACCGACATAAAGAGGGATATCATCAGCACACAGTGATATCTGGTGATGTGTATTACAAAACGTAATGGGATGCACTGACAGCTGCAAAAGATGGATGGGCTATTGTTTAGTTAGTCTTAACTTGGTGTTATCTAAAGATTTGAAGGAGAGTTGAGATTGTAATGACATTAGGGAAATTTGCAGCAACAACAAAACAATGAGATTTCGGTTTCAAATTTGTTTTGCATTTAGTCCTGGTATTCTTTAAAGCTGCTCTTGTTATTACAATTTGATTCAAATCTCACTACACCACTTGCCTAATCCTACATCAAGTGCCAAGAGGGGTCCTGAGAGGAAAGGGGCCGGTTCCCTGACTGACAGGGAGCCAATCTTATCATAACTTAAAAACACAACGAGTTTGTACTCCATATCCATCAGGTGTATCGCGTAATAAGCCAGTTGAACATTCAAGAAATGAATTATTGCTGGTTATGCGGTACCTCTCATAAATAGCTTTGTCATGTTTATTTATTCTGTATTGACAGTTTACTCATGCAGTTTTTGCCTCTCAATCAATCAATCAATCAATCAATGAATATGAATAGTCAATGAATGGCATGGATGACAATGGGCTGGATTCTGATTGTCCCTATTGCTCTTCAGATCGCTTTATAATGGGTCGCACATATATATCCAACATCTTTCTAACTTTACCTCTACGATGGGGATGTTTATGTATGGCAAATATCCAAATTAAAATAATTCTGAGCTCCTGCAAAATGTATCTCTCAAAATGCACTCTCAAATCTCTCAAACACTGCTGCTTTAACCCTTTGGTGTAAGGAGGTAGTGGGTAGTGGTTATTACATAAGGAGAGAACCAGACACCTTTTCTTTGAGATCCACAACCTTTGACTAAATGTGGCAAACTTTCATGTTCTACTTGTTAAACAGCATACAGTATTTCTACATAACAATTTGTATCTGTATGCATTTACAATGAAACAAGTTGACATTCATAAAGAGCTGTTTTTCTTCTTATTGTTAATTATTTATTTCCTTCTTATTTTTATACTTCATTTTCTGTTTTAAACTTTCCTTAGGGGCGTTGATTTGAGGGGATTCTTGTGTGATTGTATTGTCTATAAAACTAAGTATAAATGAACTATAAAAAATACATCTATGGATAGCTATTCGTACTATTGATACCTTGCCAATCGGTGAGTCTCTGTGACTGCTGGTGATGCTCAGTTGCAACAGCCAGTGTGTTGAGGAAAACCAGCAGGATTACCCACCAGGTAAAGAGCTTGGACTTTACATACATCCGGCATTTCCTTCTGCAAAAACGGTTCCATCTGCGAGTGCGTTTACTGGTCAGAAGTTTATGGGGAAGAAGGACAGTAGAAATATGGATAAGAATGCAGAAATATAGGTGGGAATGTATATTATGATTAATTGAAAGCTAGCAGGGTTTGGCCAACGTGGCCGATAAGACTAATTTACCAGCCAAATGTTGACCGTGCAGCGCATGTATGATGATATGTGTGAGTGCATAAATACATGTTTCAAAACAAAGCCAAACACATTGTGTTTTTAAAAAGAAGGCGTGTTTTCGGCATCTTCCTCTTCACAGGTTTCCTCAGGTCAACGTTAGTAGGGGGTTTAAAGAATTGAGATGTCTGCTTCACCATTAGGGCGCTCCTATTGTTGGGTAGACTTGGTCCGATTCATGGGTGAAGTGGGTACTTAGCTGCATTTTCATTAGGTGTGGGCAGTAGCAGTCTATGCATTCAGTGAGCCACGCATAACGCATATTCACTGACAATTTATCATGTCAGTTATGCTCATGAAAATTTGTAAACAATTTACTGGCCAAAATTGCAGTCAAGATTTATATTACCGGCCAATTGAGATTCTAGTCGGCCAATGGCCGGTAATTGCCAGCTAACGGAGACCCTGGTTACACCACCTTAAAAATATAATGAATCACTGCTATCGAAGAAGGGGAACCATCCTAGTATGCTCCATCATATCATAAATGGTAGAAAATATGTTTCTAAATAGATATTCATGCTTACTAGTAGAAAATGATGCGGTGCATAGTGTCCATTTTACTGACACTATCGGCCTCTGATCCTCCATCTTCTAGGGGGAGCAGACCTGAGGACACACACACACACACACACACACACACACACACACACACACACACACACACACACACACACACACACACACACACACACACACACACACACACACACACACACACACACACACACACACACACACACACACACGTTGTTTCCCTTCTTGAGTCACATAAACTATTTTCTTTCTGTAAGTAATCTTACCTTGTCCCTCCTGGTCATTGTCAATCACCTCTGCCTGAGTTATCCACTCCATGTAGCCCTTCAGATCTTCATCCAACTGTTGTGTCTCCCTAAGTTTCTGGAATTCCCCACGAGACCTGGCCTTCTCTCGCTCCTTCGTGAACTCCCTGAAAGAACACAATGTAACGATAAATTGACATGTGGTAAGTTCGTTACCATTCAGCTCGCTAATGGTCTTTTCGAGCGGTCAACAGGTGGAAACCAACTTTGTAGAATTGGGGAAGCCACGCTTATTCAACACCATAAAGGTCTATGTTGGCTGTTGGTGACCTGGGCCAATCACAATCATACGATTTCATAGCTAATCTAATTTGTATACATTGGCAGTATACAACATGCCAGTAATTGTGTGTATTGGACCCCTTGTTGTTAGTAGCTCTAATGGAAAAAAGGGCAAGTAAACCATCCCTACCATTCCTTTTTATTAGTTTCGTTACAAAAACATAGGCCTTGTTATTATCATTGTTAACCAACTGTTGTGTGTTATTCAAGATTTTTCTATCACTGTTGAAATTATATCTTTACAAAAATAAGCCCGGTGATGTTTTCGTAAGAATATTATGCAAATGTCATGTTCCCAGTGTGTCTTTCCTGGGCTCCATGATGGCCTCAGGCAAGGCTCAGATGGATCCTGTCAATGTCTCTGCTGTGGCGGAGCGGCTTCACGTCCACCGCTACTTCTTCACGATTGACGACCGAAGCTGAGGCCGCTCTCAGCAAACTCAAGACCTGGAGGCAAGCTCGCACTGCTTTTCTTCGGCCATAGACACAGTCGCAAAGGTAAGCTAATCACCACGACAACCCTGCTGCCGCTTCTTCCCCTGGGCAAAAGGTATGGCTCCTCGCAAAAGACCTACCTCTAAAAAGGTGGCTGCCAAGAAGCTGGCCTATCATATCGTGGGTTCCTATGAGATTGAGTCAGTCATCAACCTATGTGCGGTCTGTCTGAGTCTCCCTGCCAACCTTCGTCTGCACCCCACCTTTCATATCTCCCAGATCAAGTCTCCTCCAGTCCTCTGTGGTACTGTGGTTTTACTGTCACGCCCTCCACTCCCACCCAGCCTGTTTCGGCTCCTTCTCCTCTGTCTGTCTGTGTGTGGGCGTGGCCTGAGCTCCAGATAGCCAGTACCGTCAACTCCTCCACCTGCTTGATCTACAACCTGGGGTCAACCATGTCAGTGGAAGCTTTCCTTCCACTCATCGCCAGATCGTTTGTTGTCCCTCCATGTCAGTCACCCTCTCAGCCAAGTAGTAGGATTCTAGTTTTATAAATGTCTAGTGTTTATGTAATTGTGTAACATACTCTTTGTCTTCAGTGCTACGTCTCGTTATCTGTCTACCTGCCAGCCCACCTGCCCGCTCTTCCATCGTTCCAGTCCAGCGTGCCATCCTCTCCCCTCATGTTTAGTCATCAAAACCCAGTTTCCTGAACCTCTGTGTCCTGCACTTGGGTTCCTTAGCTCTGAACGTAACAACTACCTCTTAGTAACTTAGGTAACATCTACCTTACCTCTCGTAACGGTCTCTAAAGGCTCGGCAGGATCGGTACATGGACGTAATTTGGCAAAGTATGAGAGACAGTTACAATGGATGGATCACCCAGACCGGTATAACCCATCTCTTTAGCCATTTGGTCTAAGCTCTTAGTGGTTTTAATTGAGTTCAGTTTGTCTTGTTTCCTGTGTACAGCACCTTAGATGACCTGAAAGGCGCTATAAGTTATGGATTATAATTAATAGCAGCAGTAATAGCATAAATACTAATATAGTACAACTGGAATATGTTAAATTGAGCTATGTTAAAAAAACTTTCTAGCTTCATTGCCGTATGTGACCAAACACTTCCTATACTCTGCCAAGACGAAATTGCGACAGCTTGTAGGTGGTGGGCGAGGAAAACATCTGGAGTTTTAGGGAATAAGTGGGAGTGCTGAAGAACAGCTTTAGATAGAAACGCATGCAGTGTATGTGGTGAAGGTGAGTTAAGTCAAGTCCCTTTTTGAATATGCAATTCGTGTTCCTACCCACTGAGCACTCCTAGAACCAGGTTGAGTACGAAGTAGGAGCCAACCAGGATCAACGTGGTGAAATAAATCCATGACCACTCCATTCCGATCGCGTCGTTTACCTGGGAAGGAAAAACACAAAGGAATGTTAGCATTCAATATTCCTTCTCTTTATCAAGATGGACATACTTCTAGAGGTTGTTCAATTGAAATGATGAATTATTAAAATCTGTTGACAATGAAAAGAAGGGGACGGATGCTTCGGATTTTTCGCCATTTTAAACATTCTCCAGAGGGATCGTATTTATAACTTTGTTATTATAGCATATTGTTACATAATTTATCCGAGCATTTTGTAAGATTTGCGGACTGAGAGGAGCTCCCTTATTTCAGGACCTCTCCAGTTTCCAGAAATTATTGAAAAAATGAGATTTCTTGCAAACAAAAGACGCTGTATTGATATTGTTACCAGATCACCCAAAAGCATTGGCTCAGTAAGATAAATAGTCACGGATCTCACGGACATCCTCAGCAAAGTCTTGTAATAGGTTTGCTCGCTCTACTCAAAAGCGTCTTACGGGTGACGTAACTACTTATGTGCCTCTACCAGAAATGTGACCGCTTTCGTTCACGACACAGATCCCGGAATATTCACACATATTTGCAGGAAATCTTCCGGAACTTTGCAGGGAAGTACTTTGTAAATTGTAGTGTAGCAAACTAATGTATCAAACTACTGTAAAAGAAAGTAACGTTTACTGTTCCCCCTTTCTGCTACCAAATCTCAATAGCTCATTGAGACTATATCAGATTAGTCTTCTTTACACATTGGACAATGTTTAACACATATTTCCACACGATGCCCTTGATATAAGGAATATCAATTTCAGCCAACTAATAGTGTAACATATTGACCAACTTCCAGTCTTTAGAACAAGACTTATCTGAAAAAGCTGTGCTTTTTCAACAAGCTGTTTTGTTTTGCAAGAGAGTATCGTCCAAATCACAGCAAGAAGACCTGCCAAGGAGACGAGGCCTCCAAGCTGTCGGGCAGCAGCGCTGCTCTCCATAGCGCCACCGTGTGGTCAATAATTCAATGCAATAGGAGAATTACAAAGTACCCTGCCCTAATTGATAGCCTAACTAAAGCGCAATTAACCCGGAAACGTCTCACGTTTGAAAATGTTCCCAATGGAAATAACCTTAAAATCTCTGTCAAGAAGTTAATAACCGTAGCTCTACAACAGTAAAAAGCAAGAACAAAACGGTGGTGTAAAGTAACCTGACGCACAAGAGGGTTTGTGACACGGATCCGTCCTTGGAAACTGTTTGGATAGGGGACAGCATTTTCAGGTGATTGTATGATCACCTATCACTGCACTGTTCCTCATAAGATGCTGATTGGTTCGGACACAGATGCAACTTGAAGGCAAGATGCTTGCAGGAAGGTTCTCTGGCTAATTCAGCCGCCTGGCAAAGTAAGGTATAACGCACATAGACAGTGGTGTGCGCTCCATTTAAGATGTGAATGTAGCACTTGCGCAGGCACTTTGAAAGATACTTTTTTTTTTGGAAATACATTTTCAATTGTATTATTAATAATCATTTGCGTTAAAACATTCCAACATATTCTGTTTTTCCTCAGATTATTTAATGTTCTACAGCTAATGACTACAGTGGTGTCACTGGGTTTGGATCTCATTGTGAATCTGGGCTGAAATGCTGCCTGAATGTAGCCTGGAGACCATCCTGACCACCTGACCTCACACTCTGCACCTCAAACCGCCCACATCCATTTCAGTGGGGGTACTGCCCTGACCGACAAACTCCTTCAGCCAATCAGCGTGGGAAAAGAAAGATTTCCGCCAAGAAACTCCTCTAGTGCATACTCTTCTTTTAAATCGTTTTTATTGAGTCTATTTCCGCAATAACTTCACTTATGGCTGTTTACTAATGTAACGTACTGCTCATTGCTTCCTGTTTTGCAAGCGGTGGCCGGTATTTTACGTCATCAACTACAACGCAGTCCCTGATTGGCCCATTACATTGTGATTTCAGGAACTGGATGAGGGCGGCTAGAGGTCCAGACTGATCCGTGTAGCGAAACAGGATGTGAGGTCACGGGATCAGGATGGTCTCCAGGCTAGCACTGGGGTTCTGTTCGTGATGTCTTCCTCTCCTCTAGCTTGATCAACGTTAGCTCCCTGCTCTCTAATTAGTGAAGAGATCAAAATGTACTTGTGCTGTCATCGTGTGTGCTGCTGTCAGTTGTTGATTCTGATGATCTGCTAGGTTTTGGCTTTTTGTTTGATTCCTAAAGAAATCCAAAATGTGCATTTGTGTTGCCATTTTATTGTGCTGTTGCGTGCCTGATTGTAAGCAGTGTGTGGTCACATGAGGCTTAAATGCAATTTCCAAAGGGATAATGAACATAACCCCGAACAATTGTATGAACCATTTTTCTTTTTCTTTAAAAATGTATAATTGTGGCATGCAGGTCCTCTACCATCCGCCAGGGGGTGCTGCAGCCCCCACCCCTACTTCACACGCGTTACCTCCAGCAACATGATTGGTCAAAACAATGAGAATATGATTATTACTCTAGTTTAGTAGATTTGCTACTAATGTCCAGTGAAGAGCTTTTGTGTACAGCCCTGCTGTTGTTAACTTCTCCTCTACATTCTGTTTATATGGCCTCCTATGGAAGTGGGATTTCTAACAAATTACGCTCAAATGATAGCTCTTAAATTTGACCTACAACCCCTTTTATATACATCCTTTTATACTGTTAGTATGTTTATTCACTGAAATGGCTTTGCATCTCTATAGTACTCTGAGGCAGAGGTAGAACAACAGCATGAACAAAATCACAAACAAACTGCACATGATCCCCTTTTTTTAACAGAAAAAGGCCTGGAAGCCTCTGGCACTTATCAGTTGGCCTTCAGGTTTGAACCGTTGCATAGACGGACACGTACTTCTTGCCTGTCAGTGTGCTGCTGCGTTGGGTGCTTTCCTATTTTTGGCACTGATGGCGAACAATGCAGCTGTTCACACAAGCTTGTGCAGAGCCTCCCTGGCGCTCTATGGCTGCATTGCATGCTTCGTTTTTTTTAGCTCCGGCTCGATGCCTATTTTAGTAGTAAGACAGGATTTATTAACTTGCATTAAGGGTCACTGAATTAATGCCACAAAAGGTCAAAAGGAGATTCATGACACATCGAATGTAATCAACTTTGATGGATAGTGTGGTGGAGAAAGTTAAACTAAATTAAATCTGTATCTAGAGTTTAATGGGGATGTAACTAGGGCTGGCCATTAAACTTCATTTCAATTTCAAGTATTTCAAATAAACGGTGATTATTAGGCTACCTGTGATCCTCGCTGACAGGTTACCCTCCGCGTACCCAGCCAGAAGCAGCTGTGCTATAAAAGCGCCAGCACTGAAATTAGTGCTAAAGTATATGTGAGTTTGTGGCCAAACGACGGTCTTGTAGCAAATGCTAACCCAGCGATCTCCCAAACAACTCGTCTGAATCTCGTTAAAACAGGCTAAAGCCAAATACAGGAGAGAGTAGTGAAGGCGAAAAGTAAGAAAAGGTACAGCCAGCTGAGGGGGCAGATATGTCCCTATTATGTTTCCATGAAGTGAAATCTATATATTCTTTGCTCTCTACACCATATCTAAGGGCCCATACAAATGTCCTTAATTGGGCCCTTAATCCTGGCTACACCCCTGCTACTCTTGCGTCATCCCGGGAAAGATCACAAAAGGTGAAAAAGCCACAATCCACCATCCCTTTAAGCATCAGAAAATGATTTCCATGAATCCCATTGCAATCATTTCCTTCCACTCCTTCACGCCGATTACATGGGTTCCCTCCTGGCTACGTAGCCGGTGACAAATTACCCTACGCTGAGTTCATTCGCTGACTTTCAGATGGGTTTTAATACACTTTTTAGACATTGAGACATCCCTCTGTGATATGTTAGTTATTTGAAGTTTTTAGATCATGTCGTCCATCACTTTTCCTATTTCCTATGATGTCCGTTGGCTGAAAAAGGTTAAAACCCATGCCCTTTCGGTGTCATAGGTACAATTTAAGAGCCATCATTTGAGTGTAATCTGTTAGAAATGGCATAGCCATCAGTCAATTATCAACGAAGGAAATGCTCTCTGGGCATATCTGTTCTTGCTGACTGCACACCTGCCTCCTCCATGACGGGAAACGCAGGGAGGGAGGAAGTAGAGAGCGAGGGGCGCTTTCTTTTCCAAATCTTTTTTCTGCTCTCTCCTCTTCATCACTATACCTCTTATGTTTTTGCCAAACTCAACATACCCAAAGTTACTAGAGTAAATGTCCACAAGCACAAGGGCTATTCATGTCACATTATGAAGTTAACACCTCAAGATATGAACGTAAGTGAAATGATCAATGTGGATGCTGCTGGGTTAGAGTGAATGACGCTAGAACACAGCAAAAATGGAAAGTTTCATCTCTGCATGCAATACATTTCATGGTTTATAGTGTGTGCCACAATCACCAGGCATTTTAGTAGAGGTGGGTTTAGGCACTCTCCAAATGGAGACGTTCTGCCATCTTTGGATGTCATGAGACCAGGTACGTTTCAGTTATACAAGTCGGTTAACACAGGGACAACGGTACAACGAAATGTGTTGTACGAGAAAAGCAACAGCAAAATAATGATAGAATGACAAACACAACACTATGTCAATATATTAAACTGAGGATTTGTGTGTAATATTGACAACAGATTACAGAATAGCAGCAGTCATGGTTGTCCAACAGGTCCTCGGTTGTGTGCACAGCGAGGCACTTGAAGTGGCTGACCCTTTCAACCTCAGCACCACCCATGTGGTCAGGTGTCCACACCCTGCTATACTCTAGTCCACCACCACCTCAGCACCACCCATGTGGTCAGGTGTCCACACCCTGCTATACTCTAGTCCAGCACCACCTCAGCACCACCCATGTGGTCAGGAGGTGTCCACACCCTGCTATACTCTAGTCCACCACCACCTCAGCACCACCCATGTGGTCAGGAGGTGTCCACACCCTGCTATACTCTAGTCCAGCACCACCCATGTGGTCAGGAGGTGTCCACACCCTGCTATACTCTGTAGTCTAGTCCACCACCACCTCAGCACCACCCATGTGGTCAGGTGTCTACACCCTGCTATGCTCTAGTCCACCACCACCTCAGCACCACCCATGTGGTCAGGAGGTGTCCACACCCTGCTATACTCTAGTCCACCACCACCTCAGCACCACCCATGTGGTCAGGAGGTGTCCACACCCTGCTATACTCTAGTCCACCACCACCTCAGCACCACCCATGTGGTCAGGTGTCCACACCCTGCTATACTCTAGTCCACCACCACCTCAGCACCACCCATGTGGTCAGGTGTCCACACCCTGCTATACTCTAGTCCACCACCACCTCAGCACCACCCATGGGGTCAGGAGTCCACACCCTGCTATACTCTGTAGTCTAGTCCACCACCACCTCAGCACCACCCATGTGGTCAGGTGTCCACACCCTGCTATACTCTAGTCCACCACCACCTCTTTAGCTTGGCTGACGTTGAGAGAGAGGTTATTGTCCTGGAACCAGCCAGTAATTGTCTTCCCCTCCCCTCTGCAGGCCATCTCATGTCCGTGAGGAGGTCAAGGTGGATGTCGTCAGCGAGTTTAATGATGCCATTAAAGGATGACATGGGGAGCTGTGCTTGGGTGGCACAGTAAGTGATCAGTGAGCACAGATCCATCCCAACCGGGCGTAAAACGACTCCCAGGACAAAAGCGTGAGCGCCCATCCGTGCAAGATGAAAAGAGACCAGCTCCCATCCGCAAGGCATAACAAAGACACAGGATGAAATGCCCACAAAGGCGAAGGTGAAGCCTGCGGTTCTGTGAACCGAGGTCCACAAGACAGCTGTTCCAACCCATCTTATCAAGACAGCTGTTCCAACCCATCTTATCAAGACAGCTGTTCCAACCCATCTTATCCCGACAGCTGTTCCAACCCATCTTATCAAGACAGCTGTTCCAACCCATCTTATCCCGACAGCTGTTCCAACCCATCTTATCAAGACAGCTGTTCCAACCCATCTTATCCCGACAGCTGTTCCAACCCATCTTATCCCGACAGCTGTTCCAACCCATCTTATCAAGACAGCTGTTCCAACCCATCTTATCAAGACAGCTGTTCCAACCCATCTTATCCCGACAGCTGTTCCAACCCATCTTATCAAGACAGCTGTTCCAACCCATCTTATCAAGACAGCTGTTCCAACCCATCTTATCAAGACAGCTGTTCCAACCCATCTTATCAAGACAGCTGTTCCAACCCATCTTATCAAGACAGCTGTTCCAACCCATCTTATCAAGACAGCTGTTCCAACCCATCTTATCAAGACAGCTGTTCCAACCCATCTTATCAAGACAGCTGTTCCAACCCATCTTATCAAGACAGCTGTTCCAACCCATCTCATCAAGACAGCTGTTCCAACCAATCTCATCAAGACAGCTGTTCCAACCCATCTTATCAAGACAGCTGTTCCAACCCATCTCATCAAGACAGCTGTTCCAACCCATCTTATCAAGACAGCTGTTCCAACCCATCTTATCAAGACAGCTGCACTTCGCTGGAGGCGATCAGTCATGATAGCACCAATGTGAAATATAACTATGCTCTGTCTTTTATTACAATATATTTAGTAGGCCTGTACTAAATATAGGCCTGTTGGATGTTTGGATAGATGAGAGTAGGCATTCCCCCCTTTTGGGTGAAAACAATGTGCTGTAAAAGAGCCTGTGCCAAATTTGAAAAACGATAAGGCTGCTGTCATATTTTGCAACATGTACATTATTTTAAATGAACCAGTTTACGATTTAATTCCCCAAAGAGCAAAGGACAGTAAAAGAAAAGAGGTGTGGCTTCAGGCCATCCACAGGGGGGTAAGGGTTATGACACCTCCGGCCTGAGGTGTCCCAGGGCATGTTGATTTGTGCCCCCACCCAACTGGATTATTTTAGGTAATATACATGCAGTCTAGCAGGCTACCTGGAGTGTGACAGGTAGCCTGCTAGACACGCTGGGACACCAGCGATCACCTCGTTAAAGGTTATGGCCACAGACACCAAGGCTGATCACAACAAGTTCAGCTGTCCATCCCTCGCCGTCAATTTCCTATTTACTATTTAAACATGTATTCATTATTTGCTGGGAAGAAGCTACTATTGACTGGTAATTGAAAGAGCTACTACTTTGCCCAGAAGCGCCTATAAAGTGAGACTAACCAGGTAGCATCACGTCTCACATTGAAGGAGTGATGTCAATGTTGCTGTATGTCGACTATTATTTTCTTAAACAATTAAAGAACTTCAAAATGTATATAACTATGCCATTCATTATTTTACTGAAAAGATGACGTAGATAGCTTTCTTTCTCCTTGTGCCACACGGCCTTCGGGGATAATCTAACATCAGTCAAGGAACCAATGCTTCCTTGGAATGTTGCAAAATCGAGGTACTTGGAGTTCTGATGTTTCCCATGCTTCCTTCTGATTGGGGGGGATTCCTATGCTGCCAGATCACCTATATTTGCCACTATTTAGGAAGCTACCTCGCAATCGCGACCCAGCCAATAACAAAATCCAATCTTACCCAGTAGAGGACGTCAGTCCAGCCTTGCGTGGTTATACACTGGTAGACCGTTAGCATGGAGAAGCCAAGGTTGTCAAAGTGGGTGATGCCATGGTTTGGCCCAGGCCAGCCCGCTCGACATTCTGTACCGTTGATGGTGCATCGTCGTCCGTTTCCTGCCTGTGCACATGGGGCAGCCTTCTCATTCTCCACCGTTGCTATAATATCTGAATGGACGAGGGAACGGAGTTCAGGATAGTCATCGGTCACTCATTCATATAGCCATGTGTACATTCAGGGGACAGTTGAGGCAGTGGGAGTATTTGTGGGTTCATGTGCACATTTTACAATGTTTTTGTACTGCATACTTGTGCCTGTGAAGTAGCAGGTCTTGTGCATCTTGCACTTAAAGAGTTCCAGACCCATGATTGAGTAGATGGTGACCATGAAGAAGACAAGGAGTGTGATGTGGAACAGAGGCAGCATTGACTTCATGATGGAGTTCATCACCACCTGTAGGCCTGGAGGAGAAACATCGGCATTGGAGCTCAACAATACTTCTAATCAAAAGGGATGAGAATGAAGAATAAGACGTATTTAAACAAGTCTTCCTTACTTGGGACTCCGGAGACCAGTCTCAGTGGTCGCAGGACTCTGAATGCTCTAAGGGCTTTCATGTCAAACCCGCCACCCTTCTCTCCAACTTGAGCCTCCACTCCACTTAAGTGATTAATAGCATCCATCGCCACTGAAAACAACCTTGGTGGATCAGAGGTTCATCATGTAAATCCCATTACTAGACACTGTATGACAACCTTGGTAGATCAGAGGTTCATCATGTAAATCCCATTACCAGACACTGACAACCTTGGTGGATCAGAGGTTCATCATGTAAATCCCATTACTAGACACTGACAACCTTGGTGGATCAGAGGTTCATCATGTAAATCCCATTACTAGACACTGTATGACAACCTTGGTAGATCAGAGGTTCATCATGTAAATCCCATTACTAGACACTGTATGACAACCTTGGTAGATCAGAGGTTCATCATGTAAATCCCATTACCAGACACAGTATGAATGACATTTTATTTAAGGAGAATTTATATATAATAATTTGTAGATATTTAAAAGGTATATGGAAAAGTGCTAATATTTTTCTTATAATTGCATATATCATAAAATCATATGCAATTGCATATGCAGTCTAGTGTATGCAATACATTTCTTTGCAATACCACTTTCCCTCCAGGATTTTAATATCCTAAAATAATCTTACATTTATCTTTCAATTTAATCAACATGTAGTGGAATTAAATGTTGATTAAATCCCATTAAATGTAAACTTACCCAACAGACACACAAACAAAGTCTAATATATTCCAGCAGTTTCTTAAGTACGCATCTGCATGAAAGAGGAAGCCGTACGCCACGATCTTCAGGAAGCACTCCACTGAGAAGATCAGGAGGAAAATGTATTCAAGACTCTCCTGTAGGAGAGAAACACAAAAAACGATTACACCAGAATGTATTTTCTATTTAATTTTGATGGTTTCACTGTGTTTTTCCAAACAGAAACAGCACATTGTGGGGTCTCTAACATGGCCCTAGTAATGCACTGTTCAATTACCATTGAACCCAAACCCATTTTTAAACGTGATTATACGTCTTATTTAATCGTCAACATTGTAATCTATGCCATTGTGCCACTGTAAGTATAACACCACTGCTGAGTTATGTGCTCTGGTATATTATAGTATTGTCGTTACTTTAAGCTGCAGGATGTACATTCTCATTTGTTAGAATGTTACATTCTATATTCCTACATTATGTATGTGCAGAGTTCGGTTCTTCTTGTGTGTGCACCTGAACTTCACTCTTCGAGAGCATGCCATAGCTACTGCTGTTTCTCCAGTACTGTGATGAAGATAATATAAAGTGCCTCCGTGAAGATACCACCTTAGCGTGCCTGTATCGTGCGTATGAATGAAGAGAACATAGGGAATGTCGATATGGAGAATGAAGCAGAAACTCAACAGCCTCAGTGTGTGTGTGTGTGTGTGGCTGTGTGGTGCGGTGTGCAGCTGGGATTTATTTTTATGTCCACGTCCAAGAGAGGTTTAGCTTCTCCGACACTTTTAGTGTAAAGTATGCTACGCATTTCACATACATCCCTCAGTTCAACGCTCATATAAAAAGAAGTATCACAAAGTTGGCATGGGTCGTAACCATGGGGACAACACGCCCTGCTCCTTCCTCAAACTCTCAGCCCAAAGCTTGGCGAGAACGAAGCAACAGGCTGCCATGTAGTCCTTGTTGTCAGACAAGCCCTTTAAGAGGACAGACATTGACCCAAAGGATTACATTGAAGCTGTGAGGCCGCAGCGTTCTCGCTCAGTACTGATCAATAAACAAAATGGTCCCTTGGACCAAAACATTTCGGAAAACATGAGTTGTTTTCCGAAGTTCCCCGTCAATGTTGGATTTGTAGTGCAATGATTCAGAACTGTTAATAGGCAGAGGCGTCCCGTTACTGAAAAACAATGTACACCCTTAGAGTGGAGATGACCGATCAGAATCCAGTGCTGTGGTATAAGTGCAAATAACCCTGTATAGATGATACATGTGAGCGTTAATGAATACAGGTCACCTGCCTTTTAACAGTTACAAACCAATGTGCCCTGGGACAATAGTCTGGCTGCCACACTCCACCTGGGTGGCTTTACCTGGGCTCCTCCAGACAAGGATGCAGGGTGGTGGGGTTGGAAAACCGGTTTAGTGTAAAAGTTTGTAGGTAATGCTACATGACCTAGTGCTCCATGCTGCCATGCAGGAGTGTCCTTCCTGAGTGTGTGTGTGGTGATGGCTGGTTTAACCTGTTGCACACTGATTGCTCAATGTGCAACAGGTGTGCAGCCTCACCCAGCCCCAGAGTCCAATCAGTCTGACTGGGCCAGGTGAGGCTGCTTCAACCAGCCATCATCCACACACACTCCACAGTTATAAATGAAGGAAACCAGGGTGCGAAACATGCATTGTCATTGAATACCCACGTGTTGTGTCGTTTAGAAACCCTAATGTATAAGTGCCTGGGAAGCTTAAATGTTGCACATTAAATGTAACTAATATCTAATCACTGTTTCACCAACAGTATAAGCGGAATAAACTGGGCCTCTCGTTATTAGAAAATAATGTACTTCAGCGGTGGTGAGAAAGCATTCTTTTCCAAACCAGTACACCCCATCGTGGTGTATTCCTTGTGTAATATTATTTTTATGGTATATTGTAATATTTGAGTGCAATGTTTGCATTTATTGTTAGGGCTTTAAAATTGAGTTAGTAGTATAAAATAGATTTCGAAATATAGAGGTATTTTTGGAAACTTTACACAATTACAATACTTTGTTAAGTGCTTTATTTATTTGTATCTCTTTCAAAGCCGATTTTTGTAAGAATGTTAAATGGCTGTTACAGTAGTGGGTTTGAGTGCACAACCAGTATGACTCTCTTTCAACGTGTTTGTTGATGTTTGAATGTGTCCTATAAAATGTTTTCAGCATTTTTGAAGTTGCCCTCTTAGAGACACTATATGGTTAACCCTTTAAAAAGTGCCCTTTCACATTTAGAAGCAAGTTCATGTAAATAATGATGCAGCAGGCTTAGTCTTATTGTTGGGGGCCCAAGCTGGGCTGCTTGGTTAGGAGCATCGTACCCCAGGGTAAACATTAGAATAGCAATAGCTTCATTTAAATAAGAGCCGTTTTTGGATATTAAAATGATTTATCAGGCCATCAAATATGTATGTTTCTGTTTCAACAATGTGTTAACTTTATTTACATCGCGTGCGGTAAGGACATAGGCTGCCGAGAATGAGTGGGGCATCATCATCAATCATAATCATAATAATATTTGGTGGACACTTATATTCAAACAGCTTTTTAATACATTATGAGTGTATATGTTTCTTAGTATGGGGGGGCTACAGTTTCAATTGTCCTAGTGCTCATTTCCTCCCTATTCTTGCCAGCTGTTTATTAAGTTGTAGAGCACACCAATGGTTATGGCTTTGTTTAGGACCTCATCTAAAATATTGATTTGTACTCGTTGTTCTTTCTTTAAATCAACACATCACTGACGACCGCCGTGTGAGGCAAGAAGGCTGGACGAGGTGGGCACCCATCTCGGTGCAACGCAAGTGAGCGCGTCATTTTCGGACCAGTGGGTGATCAATTAAAGATGCATCTAAACGACGGCCTTTACGAACACTAATTGTTGATATGTTACCTAAGAAAAGTGGTCAAGTGCCGCTGCCTTTCTTTGACAGACAGCTGGGGTTCACCACCTGTCCCGCACTGCGTCACTGCCAAGGCATGGATCGCCTTTCAACCTCGCAGTGCGCCACAACCAAAGGGACTGCTTGCCTGCAAGCTCCAACGTCTAACAATAAAACACACCATAGGCTCACAGACATTTACAAAAGGTAGGATCTTAGTTCTGACTGGAACTTCGCTTGAGCAGCATGGTTCGCTGCAAGTGACTCCGTTTAATTATCACAAATGTATCACTACCTTTTTATTTTATTTAAACTTTGTACATTAATGTTCATTGTTTTGGGAGTTTGAGTTGATGCGAGTGTTGGTTGTTTTTCACGTGCAGTGTAACACCATTGCTGACACAAAATAAACCACTATCGAAGCTGTTGCTTTTGACAAAATCATATGATCATAAAAGGCCAAGTTCATTTACAGAAGTCTCAGGCATGCACACAGAGACCTACCAAGTTGCTATTGGTATTGTTGCTGTCTTCCTCTGGCATTGGCAAGTACACAGCTAGAGCCACACAGTTGGCAAAGATGGCGAGTAAGATGATGATTTCAAAAGGTCTGGGGGAATGTATTGGAAACCCAAATAGCATCATGACTGTAATAGCTAATTAGGTCTACAATAAATAATTTCCAATGTAATTGAAGGCAGCCTAGAACCATCGGAAAAGCAATACAAGATATTGATCGGTTCACACAACGCAGACATTACTGTTAGCCAGTTATGACAGTTATGTTGATGGATTCATATTACCGAAGGTAATTACTGAAATAAATAGTTGGGCCTATTTGGGCTGGAAAGCCATAGCGTAACCAAGATAAATAATTGGTGCATAAAGTCATCTGTCATTGAACTATGACATCTGTACAATTCAATCACCACTTTATTTGAAGTGTTCCATTGTATCAATAAAGTTTCCAGAATACGTTTCAATGTATTTATAGGGATTGCGTAGGGATAGGCCAATCTATTGGTTTGAAGTATGCAGCTACTAATATAATGACCATATGCTTATGTTATTCAAATTGGAAATTAGAACTTGAACATCCGAAGACTTTTGTTGTCTTGTAGTTAAATGATTAACAATTCTAAATAAGGTTTAGATGTTTACCATTATATAGAAAGACTAATTATGGTGATAGAAGTGTTCTTTCTGTACACAGTAAACATTTCAACTAACACACTGCATGCTTCTTGAAGACGTGTATTATAACTACTCTTAGAATTATAATTATTGTAATCTTACAGTGATTATGTTAATCTAAACAACATTCCATTCTTTTCAAATGTTAAACCTTTCCCAATTTACCCCGGGGAGTTTGCCATTAGTTATATTGCATGGGTTAAACTATGTAGGCGCACAAAGCTGCCAGAGAGCATGAAGTGCAGAAGGATACTTCCACTCCACAATGTTGATGCTGGCTCTGCGGATGGGGTTCTTCAGGCTCAGGAAGAAAAGGGAGCGCAGCGGCCGAGGATTGCCTCCTGTGGCCATCAGCTTCTTCAGCTTCTCCTTCTGCTTTCTCTTGAGGGTCTCCTCGTCCATAATGTAGGACGACATTGGAGGATTGCTATCAGCCATTGAGATAGAACTATGACTGATTATTGGCCTCGATAGAATCAATAGTAGAACTAGAATATGTTCCTCGTTTAATAAATATCTAGGTGTCTTATCGCCAGCCAAACTTTCTGTCCTATCTTTGTCTCCTGCCTATCTTTAAGTTAGCCTAGCCGCTCCTCTGCTCTCTGTACAGCGGTCAGTTCCACATGAAAGGCATGCCTTTGCTCAACAGTTGGTCGTACAACAAAATAAATATAGACAATGGGAGTGGCTATAAGGGAGTAGGGTAGCAAAAGTTAGACGCGTGTGAATGCAGGCTCTAGAATTCAGATTGGCCCAAGGAGACATGCTAGCAACAATTCTGATAAATAGTGCTCAAATTGGGGTTTTGATGATACCACACATAGTGAAATACAAATAATCTCAGTTCTTGAAACAGAGCCTCTTTGTGAAACTTAATTATAGAATTAAGAGGTACTATTCTATACTAGTGACTGATAAACTGATAAATAGAATTTACACTCGCATTTATTCTGTTGGTCTATCAAACCAAAATGTAGAGCACTGAACGGTGAGTTAATGAGTTACTAATGAATAAACATGAATTACTTGTTACTTATTATGTGATAGATGTTAGAATCGGATTATTCCATCATTAGTAACAATATAAGGTCAACATTTATATCTGAATTTTAAGCAAGGAATAAACATTAGCTGAGGCTGGTGACAACGTACCTCAGTTGTTATAGGTTGCTTATCAAATAAATTGTTATTAATTATTTGTAACTATGTTGTAAGTATGCGATACATATATTAACTTATTGTGGGATAGTGTGTGGATGATGGCTGGTTGAAGCAGCCTCACCTGGCCCCAGTCAGACTGATTGGAGTCTGGAGCTGGGTGAGGCTGCACACCTGTTGTACATTGAGTAATCGGTGTGCACAGGTTAAACCAGCCACCACCACACACACTCAGGGAGAGATCTCCTGCATGACAGCATGGAGCACCAGGCCATCACCACACACACTCAGGAGAGATCTCCTGCATGACAGCATGGAGCACCAGGCCATCACCACACACACTCAGGGAGAGATCTCCTGCATGGCAGCGTGGAGCACCAGGCCATCACCACACACACTCAGGGAGAGATCTCCTGCATGGCAGCGTGGAGCACCAGGCCATCACCGCACACACTCAGGGAGAGATCTCCTGCATGGAGCACCAGGCCATCACCACACACACTCAGGGAGATCTCCTGCATGACAGCATGGAACACAAGCCCACGTATCATTATCTACAAACGTTCAACACCACCACCCTGCGTCCTTTGTCTGGAGGTCCAATAAAAGTCACCTAGGTGGCGTGCAGCAATTTGCATTGTTACACTTATACGTAGCTACTCATTTATTAAGTTGTTGCAGCACCTAATCTTATGTAGCAAATTATTGTAGTTCACTACGGGTTAATAAGACATTAGTTAACATCAGGAATACTTAGAATAGAGGGAAACAATGCAGTGACAGCAATGACAATTCATTGTCAACTTTCCTTTTACAAATTCAACATGGAATTGAACAATGACATGTTTAAAACATTGCAAATATTGTACCTTTGCATTTACATACACCTGTCTTGTGTGAACATAGAGGCAAATGCATCTGTGAACATTGTGAAAAAACTTGACTTTGCGCACACATATTTTGATACGCACCTCTATATTATTCTGCGTTCTGCCCAATGGGTTTATGCAGCACAACAAACAAACTGCCTAGCACGTAACATGCTGGACACTGGAGCACCACTTATCATAATAAGTTCATTTCTCCTTTTACAGTCTGCTGATCGGTTTTTAAGCAGAAAATGTATCAACACTTGGAACACTTTTATCAGAATCAGAATCAGAATCAGAGTTGCTTTTATTACATCTTAACGTACGCGAGAGTAAAATTCTCAGGCTTGGATCCTCAACGGTCACATAGCAGCATCAATACAAGACCACAATTGATCTGATCATCCCTAGGCCTCTGCTGATGTGGGACTCCAGAATTGAGTCAGTCGGAGGAGGAGGGACGTTCCGACGGAGGTCGAGTGTCCTGGGGTCATTGGCCCTTAGAATCTCACGCCTTGGAATCCCCATATCTGATGTTTCTTCTTCAAAATGCCTGCAGATCAGGAATGTAACTGTAGTCCTTTGTGACCTCCCCGGCGTAGACAGTCCATCACCCAGATTTGTTCTGGTATCGTTGAAGAAAGCCATAAAGAAAAGCATCGATATTACAAATCCCTAACGTTGGTAGCATCCTACATCCTGTAGCAAGAAGCACCGTCTCTTCTAGACCCATGACCTGCAGATCTTCTGTTTTCTACAAGGCTGCCTTTCCTCCGCCTGTCAGAATGTGCAAAAACACATTTTTAAAGATTTACAGATACAAGAGGTGTAAGAACTAGGTGAACCACAGGGCAAAAAGGACTCAAAAGCACGACTCGGAGGAAACAGTCTGGATAGTAAGAATGGTCTTTACTAAGAAACAAGGGTCGGTACACGGGTAATCAGTTGGAGATCAGGCAAACAATCCGGCAGGGAGTAGACAGGCGTAGTGGTTTGATACACGGGTAATCAGTTGGAGATCAGGCAAACAAGAGAGTGAAGTCTTCAATGAAGGGGGTGGGATGTGAGAAGAGGGCCAAGTGCAGACTACAGAGGGGAATCAGAGGTACTTGGGACAAGCAATCTAAAAAGCCCATTCTCAGGTTAGGACTCCTCGTCAGTGTGGACAGGTCTTCTGAAAATTACAAGAAATCACTCCCACTCTATTAACAATGTTTTATCTCCTTGGATGGGAAAATATCCTTTGTCAATAAACATGATAAATTCGGATTCAGACAAACCTCAGACAAACAGATGAAGTCCTCATCAGAGCTACTATCTTCATCGTCTGTTTCCATGTGTCATCGTCATCTGGGTCTTTCCAGTCTATCCTGCAAACAAATAACAATACAAATAGTAAATTAAACACAACAATCCACTGTAGTACACTGACAACTACACAAAGGAGGCAAGTGTTACACCGTCCACTGCCACCACCTAGTGGGCGCCGGCTGCCACTTCCCCACGTGCCTCTGTTTACTCACCTGTCAGCAATCATCAATCATCTATCTACGCACCCTATTTCTTCACTGCCTTTTCTAGCAGCCGGCGCCAGTTCGTTGTTACTCTCCACCTGGTAGTATCTTCGTTCCCGCAATTCCTGAGTCTGATTATTCTCTCCCTGCCTGACTACCTGTCCACCGCCTAGCCCCTGCCTGCCTGACTACCTGTCCACCGCCTAGCCCCTGCCTGCCTGACTACCTGTCCACCGCCTAGCCCCTGCCTGCCTGACTACCTGTCCACCACCTAGCCCCTGCCTGCCTGACTACCTGTCCACCGCCTAGCCCCTGCCTGCCTGACTACCTGTCCACCGCCTAGCCCCTGCCTGCCTGACTACCTGTCCACCGCCTAGCCCCTGCCTGCCTGACTACCTGTCCACCGCCTAGCCCCTGCCTGCCTGACTACCTGTCCACCGCCTAGCCCCTGCCTGCCCGACTACCTGTCCACGACTAGCCCTGCCCCTGTCTGCTTCCCGTGAATAAATCCCGTTAAACCTTCCTACGTCTCTGTCTCCTGTGTTCTGTAGGTGGGTCCCCCTTTCTCGTACCTTAACAGCAAGCTTGCAAGCCCAGCTAAACATAAGATCATAGAATAATAGCAACACTGTGTTCTGAAGATCATTTTTATATTCAGTCAGGCTGATGGTGGACTCATCATGAACGCTCATCTTTGAGAAACCAAACAACGCGTAACACATTGGTTGTGGTGGGTATCACTAGGTTGGTTGGGAGACAAGCCTGCCCCACAGCAGCCCTTTCTGCCTTGCTATGCACACCCCTGGTTTGTACAGTGGAAGAAATACTTGGATGCTAAAAGGACTTTAGCGTAAAGCCTAGAGTTAATTTAAAATAAGCAACACCACATTTCCTTTAAGTAATACAACAGTTAAAAGTCACCGTTCATCTAGGATCTGTGATTTTATTTCTGACATGGAAAGGTCTTCAATTCGCCCACTAGGAGAAGTGATCTTCTACTGGAGTGTTCCCTATCTGATGGAGAGTCACTGGATGGTGCTGTGGTGGAGGCTGCTAGGTAGAAAGGACTCGAACAGGCTTCCCACGTCTCTTCCTACGAGTTGGCGTGGACGGAACAGAGGCAGGGGATCCTACGGTTGATACCATGGTGAAATCGCCACACTGAGCATCGTCGTGGTTTATGAACATTGTAGATCGATAACGCACTCAATCCGAGATTGGCTTAAGTGTGACTTCCAACTAGTTGAAATATAGAATAAGCATATGAAACCAATACACCTGGTCAGTGGTGTCTGGATATACATCACATGAATGTATGGATCACAGTGAAGCTTGCAGGTTACAATGTTGTAATGTTATAATGTTATAATACATATACCATTCCGATTTTCCAACGTTTCCAACAGTATCAAAAGAATCTACTGCATGCCATGCTTACTGTTAGTAAGGTTACTGTTCTTATTCCGATAAGCCAGGTGGAGCTCACCTGTCTGGTGAACACATGGAGTCCTGGCTCCTCACGAAGCTCTCCATCACACTACACTGACTTCCTTCTACCTGTAGCTGTCAGACTGAGGGGGAAGTCTTTCCAACCTACAGTTAAACGGTTAATAGATGTATGGCCAGGACATATATATATATATATATAGGCTATTGCAGATTGTGGCCTATAAGATAATTGGCAAAACACAAAGGCGACTTTCTACTCTTTATGGAAATAACTAAACGTACTTTACTTTGTGTCAGAATGCTCACCTCCACTGACTTTGCACATGTATTTATGTATTGTATTGACATTCGTAGTTCTGTTGTTTTGGTTTTCAAACCATAGAGCCAAAGGCCCATGTTTACCGACCATAGCGTTACTTTGTATCTTTGGCTGATTGACTATTTTCATCCAATTCTAGTTAATTAGATGACCATCTCCGAGTGAATGAGTTATGTTTAACACAAACATAACCACACCCTTTACTCAAATTAGCAAACAGAACTGATGAAGGGAAGGGCCATGGTTCTCAATAATCTTGCTAGTATTTGCAAACAGAACAGATGAAGGGAAGGGCCATGGTTCTCAATGCTATTGTTAGCATTATGCAGCGCTAACTTCAGTGACATTTGAAGTCCGGTGCCTAAAGGTAATTAAGAACCTCTGGCTCTCCTTGGTTTCATTCTGAATCAGAGTACACAGTAGAACTGCGGCAAAAGTCAATGAGGGATCAATGATTTGATCACAACTGCATTCAACTACATCAAGAATCGATTTATTATAGGTCATGCTGTAACTTACAATGAATAACAAATTAGTACTGAGCATAAAATCTAGTTCCAATTTTGTTTTGTATGAATATACAGTAGCGGCGGCGAAGGAAGGACCAGACGAGAGCCCGGGGTATTGGTTAATTACAACTCCCGTGCCCTTCACCGACCCCCCCGAGAGTTGCCTTTTATTGAACACACCACACACACACACACACACACACAAGAAAACACACGTCACCCCCCCCCCCCCCCCCCCCCCCCACCATGACGGTCAGTCATGCCGACCCTTGCGGCACGGCGACCACGGCCGTGATCTCCACGGTACTAAATGAGTCTTCACCTGTAATCAAAATGGCCATATGTGTGCCCTATATCCCCAAGGCTTGATTATTATACTATTATCAAAAGAACTACAAAACCCATCAGCATTTTGACTAGCCAAGCAGATTCTTCGCATTCTTTCCATGGTCAACTCTTATTTCAATAATTAGGTGCTGTGTATTTCAGATATGACATGACGATAGGCCCTTTTCACGTGACGTCAGACAACTTCCGTTCTGCCGCGATGCAGGCTATGTTTACATCCGGTGTCGCAGTGGAACGCTTAGCTACTAGCACATCATTATGGAGTTCACCCAGTCCCTTTCACATCTGCCACCAATACGTATTAACGACGTAGAACGACTTGCTGACAAGTGGTCCCTTACTTCAAGATCGAAGCTTGATAAAGGCTACAAGTTCTTCGTTGAAGGTTACCTGTTTGATTATGAAGGTACGTGTTTATCTTTATTTAGCTTAAATTAGCCCTATGCTAGCGAAGGTTATGAGCTGACGAGTTTCTGTTTTGCAGCCTCTTTTTAATATTACTGCTGTTTGCTACAGAGTATCGACCGTAAGATAAGAGTCAGTAATGTATTAATGGCTAATGCTGCGCCCTTTCTCCCAATCACTGTATTGAAACAGTCTCAAGTGTAGTTAACGGTGAGGTGACAGTGAGAGGGCGATGTTACAGGTCCATGAAGAAAAATGAGGAGGCTCATCGGCTTCAGGTTTCTCAGATAAACAGTTCTCTAACATTATGATAAGATAGGTTAAGATAGATAAGTTTTCTTTTTGTTGTGTTTTGCTGCGGTTGCAGATTGAATAAGAATGATTCCACAAAGTTCCACTGTGGATCAGTTTGTTTCTCAGTCTGAGCTCTGATTTTGTATCATTAAACTTAATACACAACGAAATTCTTACAAACCGACGTGGGTTGTTGACGGCAATAAAGACTGGGAAAGATTCTGTGATAGCTCAAAATGTTCAAATTTTCGATAAGTGTTGGCACTACTTGTCAAAGGTTTCAGAACAGCCAATTTTCCTTAATAAAAAAAAGAAATTGGGTTTTTAAAATTGTGTACAGTAGTTTATAATGAAACGCAGAAAAAATGTTTTGTAAGTACAGCACTAATTGTTATGTCTCTATGAACAGGTTACACTAGACTCTGCAGAGGTTCCTGTGGTACTCAATCACATGTCATGTTCCTGCTCTGCTGGGAAAGCACTATGTAATCACATAGTAGCACTTCTTTTTCAAAGTGCTCACTATGTTACCATGGGCTTTAAGACAGTGCCATTGCCTCTGTCATGCACCAGCGCACTGCAGACCTGGCACCGGCCTAGGACACAGGTCAGATATTATTTGTTACACTGATGCAGAACTTTGCAGTTTGTATTGACTTTTGACAATGTATTGTTCATCATTATTATATCACAGGGAATTGTACCAGAGGCCACCAATGATATGGCGGTGTGTAAACCAGCGGCTAAGAAAAAAACAAGTGTCAGAGCTGGTGTGAAGTGCACACTGTACCGAGCCTATGATGGTGAGTCTGAATGAGCCCCCGCCTGTACTAGAGCACAAAGACTTTAGTGCATTTCTAAAATAACACAAACATAAAAGTGATTGTTATTTGTTACTTTTTATATAGACTTTCAGTGGATATTTTTTTATTTGTATTAGAAGCATGTACGAGACTGGATGAGTGTGGTTGTCTTTTTTAGTGAAAAAGATAGGGTGGCATTTAATGAAATCTAAACTTGACATATCTCACTTTCATGCCAGGGCCTATTCCGGATCCTCACGTCATGGCCAGTGCTGAGAAACTGAAAGACATCCGTCCACAACCAGGGATTTGCAAATTGCTGCACGGGCTTGAGGGCCTTAATTTGGTGGACTCTAAATTTGGCCCTGTGCCATTTGGGTCTGTGCTTTCTTACCAGTGCCCTCTAGAATTAAGTAGAGATATTATTAAACACCCTGGTGCCAGTGAGTTTCCTCAGTTGCCTATTGAAGGTTACAACTTTAAATTTCCCATTGATTTTGAGCCCAACTACATACAACAATGTCATTTGGACAGCCTGATTGTGTCAGAGGAGATGTCTGCTGCTATTGAAGCAGAAACAAGAATGCAGTCAGAATGCCAGCTGTGGAGCCAGGTACGCAAACCCCGACTGACAGCCAGCAGATTCCGTGAAATATGCCATGTTCGTGGGGAGTTGTCTGCCAAGGCTTTGGCAACCCGCATTCTGAGAGGAACTCCTCAGACAGCTGCTATGAGAAGAGGGTTGGATCTGGAACCTGAGATACTGACGCAATATTATGATTTTTGTGATGTCTCTCTGAAACAATGCGGGGCCATCATCCACCCTGATTCACCTCACCTTGCAGCCAGCCCGGATGCTAAAGTCTTCTGCCCAACAGAAGCACCACCATTTGGTCTTGCTGAGGTTAAGAGTTGCGATGTTGAAAATGTTACCCAAGTTAAACACCTGATCACAGTTAAAGGCCAGGCCTGCCTTAAGAAGAGCCACAAATACTACTATCAGGTTCAAGGCCAACTCGCCTTAAGCGGACTTCAGTGGTGTGACTTCATTACAGATACCCGCACTGACTTCACAGATGAGAGAATCTTTAGGGATGAGGAGATTATCCACTCAATGCGACAGAAGCTTGATCATTTCTATTATAACATCTACATGGATGTCTTCTTAAGTTATAAAACATAAGGCAGAATTTTATGTGTAAATAGTGTTAAGGTAAATGTGGAAGGTGAACCTTTGACATTCTTTTCTTTAACTGCAAATTAACTTGTCATATACTGTATATCTCGTATGTACTGAAACACATTTTGAAAAGGATTGTGATGTAAATGTCGACATGTTTTTCTTTAACTGCAAATGAACTTAATTGTGTTATATACTGTATATCTATGTATTGAAATACAAATTTTGAAAAGGATTGCGATGTTGTAAATGTTCTTACCAAAATCAAAAAGGATTGGAAGCAGTTGCTTGCAAACATATATTTAATAGTTCCATCAGTGCCATGACACATAAGCACATAACATGGTTAATAGTTGGATATTTTTACAATATATCACATTAGGTTCATTAATAGCTATGAAAAAGTTATTACCCTTAACAAAAACACAGTATAACATTAGATCAATTAAATTACCAACAAAGTTAATTCATATTTACATTTTTTTAGAACGGAAGTGAAGTTAACCTGGTACGCGGAAAGGCGGAAGTTAGATGACGTCATCGTGAAAAGGGCCTATTGTAGATGTAATGTTCAATGCTGAAATGACCATACATGTTCTGTATTGTTGGTTAGGATACGGCAGTAGTCTGGCGGCCATCTTAACACCAGGGCCGTATTCCACGTGGTAGCGGCGCCCTCTGGAATGGAGGCTACAGATTGGTGTGCAGCCCTATAGGCGAGTGTTTACTGAACCAGACAAACCTAAGCAAACAAACCCATTATTGTGTGGGCTTGCATTGTGCATCACTCAGAATGTACATTAATGGGTTAACATGGTTGATGAGCAAGTGTTTCATTAATCAATGGTTGTCCAGGTGAGACAACAGTTAAATATCATGCACATATATATTTTGCACGCAAACATGTCCTATCTTAGACTTAAGCAAAGAAAGAAAGTCAGGGTTATAATTATAGTGGCCTACTGCACCAAGAATAAGAGAGATTATATTTCCACGCACACTGAAAGTCAGTCAGGGCTGGGTAACCAGGTTACAGTCTACAGGGGTTTTCCCAGAGTTTGACCACTGATGAATCAACAGTTCTTGACTTATCGTGTTGTGTTGCAACATTGAATACACTGATGTCAGACTGCACACAAAACAAGGGTAAGAAACCTGCACAGCTTGTTCAGATAATAACATTTACAAGCTTTTTCAATACGTTTTGATCTTATGAGATTTAGGATGAGATGGTCCAAAAATTACATACAAATTCAAGAGAGAGCATTATCATTTTTCTTTCAGAATGGCATCTCAAGAACATGTTTCCCACTTTCTAATTTCTGCTCGCCAATACAACACACAGAGTCGTGGATTCTTTTCCAACAGTCCACTTCTGAGCGGAGAAGGGATGCCCTAGCTCTGATGAACTCTGAGACTTCACTTTTATCCCCTCTGGCCAAACTACCGCCGTCTTTGCAGATGGTGAAAATGTCCATACCAATGAAAAGGGAATCAAACGCAATAGAAGCAGCCATTTTAGACACGGCCCGGGTTACCTTTGCTGCTTGCTGTGCTTTTTCTGTAGTTTCAGAAGCTATTGTAAGGTTAGAAATCCTACGAACCTTTTTGCCAATCCCACCAACTCCAAAAACCACTTTCCTAACTACTTTAGCTAAAGCCCAATAATCCACTCCTAATATCTCTTCCCTCTGGTTGGTCACCTCATCCAGGCACCCCTGGATTCTGTCCACATCCTGCATGAATCTCTCGAGGTCTTCACTGGCTCTCTTCTTTTGGTTTTCATTGACTGCTATCTCTGTTATTGTGGTGACTACACCATTTACTCCACTGGTAATCCCCAGACCCAACCCACCGATGGTCAGACCCAGAGACAACCCAGCTGTCACAGGGGCTAAAACCCCACCAAGGATGACCATGAGCCCACCAAGGATCCCCACTGAGCTCCCAGCTACATTGGAGATCTCGGCGCCCGTCTTCATCCTGTCCAGCTGGACGGCACAGCCCTCCAAGTCGTCAAGAAACTGAAGCATTCTGGGATGAATCTCACTGAACTGAATGACAAAACCCAACACTGACTTTTCCTGGAATAAGTACACCAGTCTGAAGTTCTGATCCTTCCTGGAAAAAGTGAACCAGATATGAATAAAACATATATTATTAATTATGTCCTTAGACAACAGCAGACCAGCTTGTCTGGTCTTATCTGAATGCTTGTGTGTCTGTAATTAACTATTGTCTATCTCATTAGATTTGGTAGTTCTGCACCACAATTATCATGTCAAGAGTTAATGATAAAAACATTGAAAGACAGGATATCCTCCACCATCAGATCCTGTGTGTGGTGCTCACCTGATATCAGAAAGCTGGTCGACGTGAGCAATGATATTTTGCATGACATCCGATTTTAAATCCTTAGCAAACTGAACCAATGGTTTATCTAGGTTGTCCTCAAAGCCAATTGCAGAGCTGTGAATGACATGGTTTTCTGTCAGATTATGTTGTTATTAACTTGAGAAAGACATTTCTATAAATCATTGTTGAATTAGTCCACAGCCTACCTTGTTTCCATCACTGTAAAGATCTTCTCAGCAGTGTCGATGTATTTGTCTAACTCAGCAACAAAGACGGCCACATTGCGGAGGCTTGGCTGGAAGAAGACTCTGGCATCTCTCTTAAACTGCAGGAGGAGAGGACAGACCAGCCGTGCAGCAGAGATAATGTCCTTAACGCTGTCGAGGCAGATCCCCAGAGACAGCTCCACCACCTCTTCTCCGCCCGTGAACACGAGCAGAGAGGTTACGGCGAGCTTCTCCACAGCGTCCAGGAAGTCGGTAAGCTTCTCCATTCCTTCCACAGTGTTCTTCAACACAGCATCCAGCATCTTCTGCTGTTCACCTTTATTTCCAGGCTTTGTGATGTCCTTCAGTGTAGATAATTCGGCCTTCCTCTCTAGCCTCCAGTCACTCCATGTCTGTCCACCAATGAATGTCAGCGCTGCAAAAATATATTCAAGTGTCTCCAAGACGTACTGCTGCAAAGCCCTTTCTGCTTTATCTCTGGGGAAATAAAAGAAATACAAAGAACTAATTTAGCATCAAAAGACAAATGTATATGCCCTTATCCATGCCGTGCGATGATGATTGTTTTAGCAAAAGGTTATACAATTTTTATATTGTGAAATTAACTATCCCTATTTGTTTTGCCTTCAGCAAATTACATAGTTTTCAGAAGCTTTATAAATTACACGTCGTTTATTAAACGTGTATACCAAATATTAAAAAAGTAGAAAGAAAACACAATATGCAATAGGCCTCTGATAAACCCATGTTTGTGGCTGTCTGCACACTTAAAGAAATGGGGACCAGAAGCAGCAAAGTGTGGACATATTCTGTGAGGGATAATGAGGGACGATACATGAAACTCAGCGTCCTGGCGAACAAATTCCTGGCTATTGCAGCAACCAAGGCCACCGCTCCCATCCCACCCATCAGGCCCATCCCACCCATCAGGCCCATCCCACCCATCAGGCCCATCCCACCCATCCCACCCATCAGGCCCATCCCACCCATCAGGCCCATCCCACCCATCAGGCCCATCCCACCCATCAGGCCCATCCCACCCATCAGGCCCATCCCACCCATCCCACCCATCAGGCCCATCCCACCCATCAGGCCCATCCCACTCAGGCCCATCCCACCCATCAGGCCCATCCCACCCATCCCACCCATCAGGCCCATCCCACCCATCAGGCCCATCCCACCCATCAGGCCCATCCCACCCATCAGGCCCATCCCACCCATCCCACCCATCAGGCCCATCCCACCCATCAGGCCCATCCCACCCATCAGGCCCATCCCACCCATCAGGCCCATCCCACCCATCAGGCCCATTCCACCCATCAGGCCCATCCCACCCATCAGGCCCATTCCACCCATCAGGCCCATCCCACCCATCAGGCCCATCCCACCCATCAGGCCCATCCCACCCATCAGGCCCATTCCACCCATCCCACCCATCAGGCCCATCCCACCCATCAGGCCCATCCCACCCATCAGGCCCATCCCACCCATCAGGCCCATTCCACCCATCAGGCCCATCCCACCCATCAGGCCCATCCCTCCCATCAGGCCCATTCCACCCATCTCACCCATCAGGCCCATCCCACCCATCAGGCCCATCCCACCCATCAGGCCCATCCCACCCATCAGGCCCATCCCACCCATCAGGCCCATCCCACCCATCAGGCCCATCCCACCCATCCCACCCATCAGGCCCATCCCACCCATCAGGCCCATCCCACCCATCCCACCCATCAGGCCCATCCCACCCATCAGGCCCATCCCACCCATCAGGCCCATTCCACCCATCAGGCCCATCCACCCATCAGGCCCATCCCACCCATCAGGCCCATCCCACCCATCAGGCCCATCAGGCCCATCCCACCCATCAGGCCCATCCCACCCATCAGCCCCCATCAGGCCCATCCCACCCATCAGGCCCCATCCCACCCATCAGGCCCATTCCCACCCCATCAGGCCCACAGCCCATCAGGCCCATCCCACCCATCAGGCCCATCCCACCCATCAGGCCCATCCACCCATCAGGCCCATCCCACCCATCAGGCCCATCCCACCCATCAGGCCCATCCCACCCATCAGGCCCTTTCCACCATCCCACCCATCAGGCCCATCCACCATCAGGCCCATCCCACCCATCAGGCCATCCCACCCATCAGCCCATCAGGACCCATCAGGCATCCCTCCATCAGCCCACCCACCCATCAGGAGCCCAAGCCCACCCATCAGGCCATCCCACCCATCAGGCCCATTGCCACCCATCAGGCCATCCCACCCAATCAGGCCCATCCCACCCATCAGGCCCATCCCACCCATCAGGCCCATCCACCCATCCCTCCCCATCAGGCCCATCCCTCCCATCAGGCCCATCCCACCCATCAGGCCATCCCACCCATCCAGGCCCATCACCCATCCCACCCATCAGGCCCATCCCACCCCATCAGGCCCATCCCACCCATCAGCCCAACTCCATCAGGCCCATCCCACCCATCAGGCCCATCCACCCATCCAGCCCATCAGGCCCATCCCACCCATCAGGCCCATCCCACCCATCAGGCCCATGCCCACCCATCAGGCCCATCCCACCCATCCCACCCATCAGGCCCATCCCACCCATCAGGCCCATCAGGCCCATCCCTCCCATCAGGCCCATCCCACCCATCAGGGCCCATCCCACCCATCAGGCCCATTCCACCCATCTCACCCATCAGGCCCATCCCACCCATCAGGCCCATTCCACCCATCAGGCCCATCCCACCCATCAGGCCCATCCCACCCATCAGGCCCATCCCACCCATCAGGCCCATCCCACCCATCAGGCCCATTCCACCCATCCCACCCATCAGGCCCATCCCACCCATCAGGCCCATCAGGCCCATCAGGCCCATCCCACCCATCAGGCCCATTCCACCCATCAGGGCCCATCCCACCCATCAGGCCCATCCCACCCATCAGGCCCATTCCACCCATCTCACCCATCAGGCCCATCCCACCCATCAGGCCCATCCACCCATCAGGCCCATCCCACCCATCAGGCCCATCCCCCATCAGGCCCATCCCACCCATCAGGCCCATCCCACCCATCCCACCCATCAGGCCCATCCCACCCATCAGGCCCATCCCACCCATCAGGCCCATCCCACCCATCCCACCCATCAGGCCCATCCCACCCATCAGGCCCATCCCACCCATCCCACCCATCAGGCCCATCCCACCCATCAGGCCCATCCCACCCATCAGCCCCATCCCACCCATCAGGCCCATCCCACCCATCAGGCCCATCCCACCCATCAGGCCCATCCCTCCCATCAGGCCCATCCCACCCATCAGGCCCATCCCACCCATCAGGCCCATCCCACCCATCAGGCCCATCCCACCCATCCCACCCATCAGGCCCATCCCACCCACCAGGCCCATCCCATCCATCAGGCCCATCCCACCCATCAGCCCCATCCCACCCATCAGGCCCATCCCACCCATCAGCCCCATCCCACCCATCAGCCCCATCCCACCCATCAGCCCCATCCCACCCATCAGCCCCATCCCACCCATCAGGCCCATCCCACCCACCAGGCCCATCCCACCCACCAGGCCCATCCCACCCACCAGGCCATGCGTCTTGGTATTTGGTCAATATGATTTGATAAAAGAAGCAAATTGTAAGCCACTAAGCAATCACGCCTAGGGCACCCAAATGGCTAGCAGCGGCCCTGCCGTCAGCTCTGCTGCAGTGGAGAGAGACTTTCCCACGGCGGGCTTGATTGTAAAGCGCCCGCCCTTCCCCCGAGCACGGATATATGCTGCTTTTAATAACCCCAATTATTGATAAAGTAGGTGGGCTTATGTGTTATGAAAGCTGGAAATGTTTTAGACATATTTCCGTCTTACAAATAATATATTTGTGTTGATGTTGTACTATGCGCATGGTGCGTAATGCGACAGGCCCATGCGCTTTAAGTGGAGGTCTGTTGGTATTGTGGTGGAAAAATGACTGCAGGCCTAATTCCAAAGTGAGCTTGCTTAAACTAGTTGGTTTAGGCACTCAAGTTGTTATGTGCACACCATAGTAGCCTATATATATTTTTAACTATCTAACTCCCCACAGTTGCATGTTTTCCTCTCCCTAGACATTGTTTATGTTCTCATGGAAGAACGTCCTGGGCAAGCTCCTCTTCCTAAACACTGTGTCTCGTTAAAACATGCGTTGCCCTGACCGTACGTTGTACCCGCCATAAATAATAGGTGGCGCTATTTATTCTGAGCTACGACCAGGGGTCTGGCCTTAGCTATGCATTGAACCAGTTATGGATGATGGCGTCATCTAGTGTTATCTTTACATGTTGTTTGCTCCACTCTACAAAAAGTGGTTCCCTCCTTTGCTCGGGGCGCCTTTTCTCGAGAACCCTGCCCAGTGAGGAGTTGCCTTTGAAACTGCGTCTTTTGTATGCTGCAGCGTATGAAATAAACCAACTACGGATATCCATTTGTCTTAGCCTTTTACATCAGCCCAGCCACGAGTTGTATAATTTGCTACGACAGTATCCAAGCCCACCAGTACTTCTCTATTTTGCTCTTGTGCTTCAGTTAATGTTCTTGAATCTCATTCAGTTTGTGCCTTAAGAAATACTATTCATATTGTTGTCAAAAATATGGTTTCCTTTCCACTGCGCAGATTCAGCCTATTGATTTTGAGTGTTTCTTCCTTCTAAAATGCTCAATAAAATGAACAAAGTGGATTTGATTTCCTCATTTATTTGACTAGTAGATGAAAACAAGTGTTTGTTTACTGAAGATCACGGAAGCCCTTCAGACTTCATTATGCTACACTTTTTTTTTCTCGGTTAACCGTTAACCCGAATATTTCTTAATAGAATATTCGACTATTGAAATGCCTTCAAATGGCCATCCCTAGTTGATACCGGTGATTGTTCAAACGTGCATGGTTGACCCTACTGAGAAACTGTAATGCCTTGTCTTCACATGGTATAACGTTACATGGTTACATGGCGCTGTTGGAGAGCTGATAGCTGTTCTGGATCTGTTACGGGAAACCTTTATTGTTACATGTTTATTTTTAAAGCATTGTATGTCAATTATACATATTTTGGTGTCCGATTTAGATTTGTTTAAAACGTATAAAAATACTAAATACCTGTTGGTGCAAGTTATACAACTAATTGAACGACGCAAACTTTTCTGCGGAAGCGAGCTCTTTGTGTGCCGACTTTGTATTGAATTGAGAGAGGCGACAGGCAAAAATAGCATAACTCAATTAAGTAGTAAATATTCATCTGAACTCAAACCAATTGTTAACTTGAAACATGCCTGTCCTTTCTAGACAATGCAAAATCCTTAAAAGTAGGCTATGGCATAAAATGACGCAGAAATAAAATGAAAGGTTACCTTAGTTCAGACGACATTTCTTGTCCCTCAATCGTTTGGATGAATAAATATCAAGAAATGACCTTTAGGTGTGATTGATCTCTCAGAATCAATGCTATGTTCTGTGTCTTTTTCCTTCAACTGCACAAATGGTTGTGATTGTCTTGTTTTATATGACCAGCCTTCCTATGAGTCAAAGGGTTCAGGGCAGGCGTGTTTAGGACACCGCTGATCGAGCCAAACAGCAAGATAACAATCTGGTGGATTTCCTCATTCTCTTCAATCTCCTGCTTCCTGAATGGCCAACAGAACCAATCCCTTGCAGGACTAAATACTTGATGCCAACGTGGCCCATGCGGTCTTGCAGGTATTTGAGTGCTGTGTGTTGAAATACACTTAGGAGCACTTTTTCTTAAGAGAAGGTCGCTCTCTAGGTATGGGGTGTTCGTCTCACGCCAGAGCTTTCTTGTTTCTGTACTTAATGTTCTCTTCAGATCGTCTTCCACCCAATGATGCACTAAGGTTAGCAGTGCTCATAACGTAGATTGAAGGATTGTTGTTGTATATATTACGAAATATAACTAGACTGTGAAATATATAACATGGAATCCCTTTGTGGGACGTTGCCCACTTTAGCGCCAGGCACTCCAACTTTACGCTCTTGAAGTGGTAGTTCTATTCTGCTGGTGTACCCTTCACCCTCTGGGGAAGGAATGTTTCCCCCCATGCTTCTGGCACAGGACTGCACAGAGGCGCTGTTGGGAAGCCTCTGTGTGCAGAGTGAACAGTGTTGCAAAAGCGGATGTGTGTCTGGATCCTTCCATAATGACCCCTTGGTGGTAGGCCTTCCTCTGGCCAAAGACCAAGAACCAGCTGTAGCCTCCCAGTATGTTGGGTAGATCTTGGATCCGTTTTTTGCTTCAAGTCTGTAGTCATCGCAAAGACATAGTATTCTGTTTTCCTGCACGGCAAATACCATTTTATAATCCCATCTTGACATTCCTTGACTTCTTTGTACAGGGGCTTAATGATGGCAGTGCTGGCTCTATGGACAATGTCATCTTTGAGACTGATAGTAAAGAAATTTGGATCATTTATATTATATAAACAAGTTGTCCAGGTGTGACATGGCTTGCACTGGACGAAAAGGTTAAGGATTCAGAGATATCATTGTCCGGATATGTCTAGATCATATTCTACGACCATGAGAGCTTGCGGCGTCATATCAGTTGCATATCAAACGTTGTCATGGGACTGTATCGGGTTCTGGGTCCAAAGCTACACAAGCCCTGTAGCGTGATGTGAAGTCATACCAGTTTACACTCCTTTTCCACTTTGAAGATGAATTATCATAATCTTTGATTTTGAATCTAGATCGTGACGCTCCTAGTAGGTATATATTGTTTCTCTGTTTCTTGCTTTTATATATATATTTATGTCACATGATTTATGTCTACTTCTGTCTGCAATCCAAATGGCCTCTCGGGGCAGTAAAGACTTACTCTACTACTACTCTATGTACACCGTATCCAAGTTCAAATAATGTTATTCATTTATGGCCCCTGTACTTTTAAACCTTGTTGTTGGCATCAACATCAAGCCGGTCTGCCATACCTGTTGTTGTTGTTGTTGTTGTTGTAGCCTGTGTTGGCTAACATTCTGAAGTTGGTTGTAGTGTTTGCTGGGGCAGTGTGCAAGCACTTTGATAGAACAATAATTGCATGAATAAAAGCATCTAGCTTGATTGCAATAAAAGTTCCAATCCATTGTTGGCCTGAAATTAACGTATAATCTGCTTGAACACATGACTGAACATCTTGCTCTCTGACTGCCTTCCTCTTAGCGCCAGTGTGTGCAGTATGCTCTGAAGGCACGGCCGTTGCGTTGCTACATTCCGAAGAATCCTTACCAGTACCAGGTCTGGTACATTGTCACTTCCTGTTACTTTGAGTACCTCATGTTCCTCCTGATTATGCTCAACACCATGTGTCTGGGAACACAGGTATGCCATATTTTGTTCTATCAGTCTGTATTTTCCGTCAGCTCGCCTCGCCTCAAAAGTCCCCGCCCGCCACTGCTGTAACCGCTCTCTCTTTTGTGTACTCAAAAGTCCGGATGTTTAAAAGGCAAACAGTATTCCTCCACATCCAGCCACATCCACAGCCTCGCTAACCCTACTTGTGTTTTGTTGTTAAAAAAATGGAAGGACAATGTTAAACTGGAAACCCGGTAAAAGAAGCAAAAATGCAAGTCAAACTATTAATACGGTATATGAGTTTTATTCTAATTCTAATACAGGGTACAAAAATGTCAAATCCCGATACTCGGTACTATCTCTACAGCGCGCTGTATTCTTGTCGATGGGTCCACACCTTAAGGATGTGCACCCGCGAGAGAACACCGGAGAAGCACCCGGTGATGTCTGCGACCGTTGGATATATCTTCAGGGCAGCGCCCTGCTGAGGAATGTGTCCATCTCGTCGGCTGGGGGTATTCTTCGGGAGGGGGAATGTCTTTGGGTTAGAAGGGCCCTTTGCCGTTGGGGGAGTCCAACAGCAGACTCGGCCGCATACCATAGAATGTTTAGATAAGGCTGTGTTTTATTGGGTGCCGTTCGTTTCAGCTGAGCTATCAGGTTACATTTTGGGAGAACTATCAACTTTACATGTTTTTTCTACAACAGTTTCCCTCTCCTGCAGGCAGCGCTAGCTTCTTCTGGAGGGCTTTACTGCCTCTACGGCTGTGCGGTAATGATTCATCTGCATGGGATCTTATACTTTTTTATACTATTATACTTATACTACATATAATACTACTAACTTGTGATGTTTACGTAATATACATTGTAAATGTGCTACAACAATGTTGTATCTTTTGTAGGAAGTGGATCCAATGCAGGCCATTGCAGTAAGTTGTATCATACAAATCTTTACATTGAATACAGTCTGAAACGTTATTTTTTTTGACTCTGTGTTCATTGATATTATTGGACCTTTTCCTTTGCTGTAAAGTCCAAGGAAAACATGAGTGTGTCCATCACCTTCTTCAGACTGTTCCGTGTCATGCGTCTCGTTAAGTTGCTCAATCGCTCTGAGGGGATTCGGAACCTGCTGTGGACCTTCATCAAGTCTTTCCAGGTAGGAAATCCACCTGGAGTCGGTTCATGTGTTGCGTGTCTTTTTTGATAAGTTATTGTTGCTGACTCTGCATTTCACTGGTTGTGTTTCAGGCCTTGCCCTATGTAGCCTTGCTCATTCTGATGCTGTTCTTCATCTATGCTGTGGTTGGAATGCAGGTATATGTACATTGGACAGACACACCCGGACATGAACATAAAGACAAAAAAAACTAATTCCATCTGATTCTACTACTTTATCTCAATTTGAATAGATATTTGGGAAAATTGCCTTGGTAGATGGCATATACATCAACAGGAATAACAACTTCCAGACATTCCCACAAGCTGTGTTGCTACTGTTTAGGTAGGTGAGCTCTGTTTCTTTGTTATTTAATGTCTTCTTGAGCTAAACCTGCAATAAGTGGTGCAACCCCCCCTGGTGGAACAATCTCTCTTACGTAGCCATGATGTAGCTACAACTCAAGCAGCCGGAGGTTGCAAATGGAAATACGAACACAGCGCAGGTTTTTTACTGGGTTAGATGAATTGAAGTAAGCAGGAGGTATGGGACTGGTACCAGGACCCAAGTGCAGAGGACAAGGTGGTATGGGACTGGTACCAGGACCCAAGTGCAGAGGAACCAGGAGGCACGGGACCAGTCCACTCCGACTGTCCAGCGCTCCAACGAGAGCTGATAATGTCATCCGCTGTTGTAGTATCCGTCATAGGTACCAACTGTGGTGGGAAAAATGACTCAAGGCCCATCCTGAGGTCAGCTTGCTAAAACTAATTAATTCCGATATGCACACTACAAACCTATCTGTCCTTTTCAACTTCTTACCTCCCCACAGATGCCCATTTATCTTGTATTCCTGCATGGTGCTCTGTTCCCATATGAGCAAACTCCCTTTTTCTATAACACTGTATCTGTGCCTGACCTTGAATGAACTCCCTTCCTAAACCAGGCGTCCAGCTTTAATTGGGCATCGAACCTATTATAGACAGTCCAATGGCGCCATCTAGTGTCATATCTGACATACTGTTTACCCGACTTTATAAAAAGGCGTCCCTCCTGTCTTCGGGGCGCCCTTTCTCGAGAACTCTGCTCTGTGCTGAGTTGCCTTTGAAACTGTGCCTTTTGCGTGCTGCAGCGTGTGAAATAAAATCATTAACGGATATCCATTTGTCTTAGCCTTAAACGAGCCAGCCATCGTCTCTAATTTTTCTACAACAATTTGGCGTCACGAACAGGATCCCGAGGTTGATCGTCGGAAGGAAGGAAGGACGGGACGGAGGGGAGAGTTGCACTCCACGGAAAAAACGTGTCTCTACCACCGAGCATTAAGTCGAGTGACGAGAGGACCACGTCCCTGATCTCCGTACGACTATCGCCACCGGGATCCAACGAACTCAAAACACAAATCACGGTGGGCCGTTTAAGAGACTAACACAAAACATAATAAGATTCATTGACATATTATCCTGAAAAGGTTTAATATGGTCATAATAAGGTTATTATTGAACCAGTGGAAAAATAAATGATTCATTGACATATTATCCTGAAAAGGTTTAATATGGTCATAATAAGGTTATTATTGAACCAGTGGAAAAATAAATGATTCATTGACATATTATCCTGAAAAGGTTTAATATGGTCATAATAAGGTTATTATTGAACCAGTGGAAAAATAAATGATTCATTGACATATTATCCTGAAAAGGTTTAATATGGTCATAATAAGGTTATTATTGAACCAGTGGAAAAATAAATGATTCATTGACATATTATCCTGAACAGGTTAATATGGTCATAATACGGTTATTATTGAACCAGTGGAAAAATAAATGATTCATTGACATATTATCCTGAAAAGTTTTAATATGGTCATAATAAGGTTATTATTGAACCAGTGGAAAAATAAATGATTCATTGACATATTATCCTGAAAAGGTTTAATATGGTCATAATAAGGTTATTATTGAACCAGTGGAAAAATAAATGATTCATTGACATATTATCCTGAACAGGTTAATATGGTCATAATACGGTTATTATTGAACCAGTGGAAAAATAAATGATTCATTGACATATTATCCTGAAAAGTTTTAATATGGTCATAATAAGGTTATTATTGAACCAGTGGAAAAATAAATGATTCATTGACATATTATCCTGAAAAGTTTTAATATGGTCATAATAAGGTTATTATTGAACCAGTGGAAAAATAAATGATTCATTGACATATTATCCTGAAAAGTTTTAACATGGTCATAATAAGGTTATTATTGAACCAGTGGAAAAATAAATGATTCATTGACATATTATCCTGAAAAGTTTTAATATGGTCATAATAAGGTTATTATTGAACCAGTGGAAAAATAAATGATTCATTGACATATTATCCTGAAAAGGATTAATAGGGTCATAATAAGGTTATTATTGAACCAGTGGAAAAATAAATAAGATTCATTGACATATTATCCTGAAAAGGTTTAATAGGGTCATAATACGGTTATTATTAAACCAGTGGAAAAATAACGAAGTATTGAAACATTATCCGGATTAATATTATCTCACTAACGTTACTGTTGCAACTGTTTTCTTTTCTTTTTTCTTTTTCTTTTCTATTATTTTCTTATTTTCTTATATAAACGTATTATTATTATTTTGGTTATTAAAAGAGATAAATAAAATATGGGTAACAACAATGGTAAGCCGCGAGTGGCTTCAAGTGACATCGAGGTGTTTATGAAAAAAAAAAAAAGTACGGACCACATGCGATTGCGCATGTGGAACATTGGTATAAACATTGTGGGTTTCCCCAAGGGGGAAGTTTGTCAGTAAATCAAATAAATAAATTAGATAATATATTAGGAGCGGATAGGGACAAATTAATGAAAAATAAAACAATAAAGACGGAGACCGTGACTATTTTTGACAGTCAGGCAAACGCTCTAAAAAAAATAAAATAAAAAAAAATAAAAAAATAAATAAATAAATAAATAAATAAATAAATAAATAAATAAAATAAATAAATAAATAAATAAATAAATAAATAAATAAATAAAAAAAAATCTAGAGAGAGGAAAAGAGCAGGGAAAGAAATGGCGAAGTGCAGTGACCCACCCATTGTTATTGCCCCTACGTTTCTGAAGGTACGCCCGGACCTCGACGCGTGTCCACCACCCGCTGTCCAGGACCAGGCCCGACCACCTCGACCACCACCACCCTCCACCCCAGCCGGAGAAACATCTCGGTCCATCTACCCTCCCTTGGCATCCCTCCAACTGGCCGGAGATCTTCCCAGAGAGGGGGGAGCACCCTCAGCCCATCGAACGGTTCTCAGAGACAGAGGCCCTGCCACCATTAGTACGCCTTCGGACTACTCTCCCCAACCGACCAACAAACACGAACAGTGGCCCCGACATCAAAAGAGGGGGCCACCGGGAGACTCATATGGTCCACGACGTGGGGGCACACGGCCACACGGCAGGAAAACCAAAGGCTATCAAGGGACCGGTATGAGAAACCAAGGGTGCTTTAACTGTGGAGCCAGTGACCATTGGATGAGAGACTGCCCACGGCCAAGAAGGGAGAACCAGGGAGACGGCTGGGGGAGACGAGGACCACAAGAACCGGATAGTTGTACTGGCGGACGGGTGGGCATGCGGAGAGGCGACGGAGCGACCGGACGACAACGAACCGAAAGGCGGTAACAAACACCCACACGCACACCGCAATGAAGAACTGCTTGCTAAAACCACACACACACCCTAACCCACTGACAACACCCACTGACATGCATACACAGATTGTTAGAACGATAGAAAGGATTAAGGAAAGTAGCCAAGAAAGAAAGGGACATAGAGCAGGATATTAGATGAACATCCAGAGGAGAGTTAAAATACAAAGTTTCCTCTGCCTCCGTCATAAAAGATTGGGGCAGATATCACCACTGCCGCTTGACCACAGAAGTCCAGGGGTCAACCAGCGCTGGGGACTCTTCGGAGTTCAGGGAAATTCCCACCTCACCAAAGCGAGGTAGTGGGACCCGCCCTAAAGGACCCTGAGGGAGCGCGGTAGTGGATATACTGTCCAATAAACCTGATGAAGTCTTAGTTACTCCAACAGGTTCTGAGTAATGGTCTATAACTATTGTCTATGTGTTTAGAGCTAGCTTGTTGGGCCCAAATGTCTGTCTGTGTGTTTTATGTGGTCTGTGTATCTTGCCACGAATGGCCTAGATACTGGTTGAGTTGTAAGCACCAGTGTTAGACAATTGGGATGGTTGAATTAGCCATGGAGGTTAACTACTAAAATGACAACATAGGGAAAAAGAAAAAAGAAACCTTCCTGAGGGGCTACGAATATAAATTATATTAAAGGTTATAAAATAATATTGAGATAACAATTGAGAGACAAGTACTAAATTAACAAGGATCCAAATGTTAAATCATGTTGTCTACAATCGAATACTGGGGGTTTGGAAAAGAAAGAAAGAACATGAAGGGAGGAAAAAGCCATGTGAGAGTGTGTGTGTGAGCCTGAGCCTGTCTTCTTGTGTGTGTGTGCTAGGGCCCCTGAGATAAGGGAGGCTACTCCCACACTCAGAGTGGTAGACTACACGAGAGAGGTCTGAAATCTGACTTCAGATGAAGCAATAGGGCTAATAAGGATATGGCTTTTACTATAATTGCTTTCGATTTAAATTACGTTTGTGTCTTAACAATTACTAACTTGTTACAAGTCAGTCAGATGATCATATTACGACTAAATTTGTCTTTTACATTTTTGTCTTCCTATGTTAATAGTTGCCATTCATGCATGATGCCTGCACGTCCCAATTGCATGCTCTCCCACAGCTCGAGACCACCACTACCATGACTAGAGACGTGACCATGACCCCATCCACCCTGATTTATGAGATGTACCCACACGACTGTAGGCGACCAGCAAATATTATGTCGGCTTAATTCAAAATGCACAGCCTGTTGTGGTTTAGTCTAGCATCACTTCAGTTACAGCATGGCTCTGCATTGTTACAGTATGTTGTTTATCTGTTGGTTTGTTTCCCAACTAAGGACCGGTGTCGCAGTAATTCTCTGCGATTCTTACACCATCTGGCGTCTGAGGGGCACAAAGCCAGCCTCTCGAAGCTCCAGTGGGACTGCCAGGATGTTGTCTTCCTAGGCCACAACCTCACACCAGAGGGCAAAGCCCTCTCATCCAAGTGTGTGGAGGCCATTCCCAACATTCCACGGCCAGTAACTAAGAAACAAGTCTTGTCTTTTCTTGGTATGTGTTCTTGTTGGAGAACGTTCATTCCCAACTACTCACTCCTGGAGGGTCCCCTATCGACTATCGTCCATGGCAAGGGACTCCAGGCTTCGGACCACGTGATCTGGTCTGTGGAAGCAGCACAAACATTTAGAGGCCTCAAACTGGAGCTCCAGCGCGCCCCAACGCTCGGCCTTCCAGACCCAACGCAACCCTTTACCCAGACCGTGGATGAGAGAGGGGGATGCATGACGTCAGTCCTCCTCCAACAACATGGGAACAGGTTGTCTATTTCTCCTTTAAATAGACCCAGTAGCAGCAGGGCTGCCCCATTGCTTAGGAGCAGTGGCGGCGGCGGCGGAAAAAGCTGTCATGGCGTCGAAAGACTTGGTGGGGTACGGCGACCTCACACTGCTCGTTCCACACGCGGTCTCTATGATCCTATTGGAACAGAAAACTTCCCATTTATCTGCGGCACAATGGTTTAAATATCATACCATCCTCCTTGACCTGCTCCACATACATGTCAGACACTGCAATGTTCTCAATCCAGCTGCCCTGCTCCATATTGAGGGAGTGGGCGAGCCACACCACTGTTTAGCTAAATTACAGATGGTATGTAAGCCACGTCCTGATCTAGGGGAGGTTCCCCTTCCTGACCCCGTCTTCTACGTAGACGGCTCCACATCCAGAGACCCGGGAACAGGCTGCTGAACTCGTCGCCCTCACCGAAGCCTGCCGAGCAACAGCGGGCGCCACTGTTACCACCTACACTGACGCCCAGTACACGTTTGGCGTTGTCCGTGTCTTCGGGGCCCTCTGGCGGCACGGGGGGTTCCTCACATCATCTGGCAAACACATTTTACACCATGACAAAATATCTGCGTTACTCGATGCCATCCTCCTGCCCACCCAAATTGCAGTTGTTAAAATGCACAGCACATACGGGCGGTACCGACACTGTGTCCCTAGGTAATGACCGGGCAGACGCAGCAGCAAAGGCCGTGGCTACCCGACCTCCACCCGCTCACATCACGCTCGTTTCTACTCCAGTCGATCATGTAGCAACATCCGTCGCAGAGGTCCAGGACCTCTCCACGTCAGACGAGCGCGCGCAGTGGCACAAAAGGGGGGCAGTGTTTTGTCGACGGCCATTAGGAAGGCTAACAGGGAAACCATGCCTCCCAGTGGCCATGTTCCCCGCCTATGCTAAATTGACACATGGGCTTGACCACGTGTCAAAAGGGGGGATGATAGATCTTATCCAACAGGATTGGTACACCATAGGTTTTTCCACATACGCACAAAAATACTGTCAGGCATGCGTCATTTGCGCCACTCATAACGTAGGCCGAGGACAGAGAGTCGAACACGCAGCACACGACATCCCAACACACCCATTCGAACACGTCATGATGGATTTTGTCGAACTAGGACCATCGGAAAGCAAGCGCTATTGCCTTGTGATGGTCGACATGTGGTCTAAATGGGTCAAGGCGTTCCCTGCCTCAAAGGCAACGGCAGGAATAGTTGCAAAAGCATTACTAACGGAAATTATACCACGATGGGGCATCCCCACAAAACTCTCTAGCGACAACGGCTCACATTTCGTTAACCAGGCTATCAAAGAGATCAGCACATACATTGGCATCAACCTCAAATACCATTGCTCGTACCACCCCCAGAGCGGTGGTGCAGTGGAACGAGAGAACGGAACATTCAAAGCAAAGCTCGCGAAAATTGGCAAAGAGACAGGCCTACCCTGGACGAAGGCGCTCCCTTTAGCCTTGATGTACATGAGAATGAAAGTCAGAACAAAGACCAATACTCTCACCCTTTAAAGTTTTATTTGCTAACCCTCCTCCTGTAGGTACAGCGGCACCTGGAAAGCACACGATCCCTTCCACTGCACTGTGTGAAGATGCACTGTTACAATATTGTGTCTCCCTGTCTAACGCTCTCTCACAGGTACGGCTCCAGGTGAAGGCGGTGCTGCCCCAGAAAGCTGAACACCCCCTACACTCCATCCAGCCAGGGAACCTTGTGGTCATCAAGGACTTCCGACAGAAAACATGGAACTCACCACGATGGCAAGGACCCTTCCAAGTCCTCCTTACCACACACACAATGGTGAAGGTGGGGGAGCGACAGTCATGGGCCCATGCCTCCCATAGCAAGAAGTACAAAGGAGCAGTCCAGATGCCCACACCAGCCCCTTGACAGAACTGATTTACCCACGCACACACGCTCCCGCACCTAACACAAAAGAGGTGTACGACGTGCTCTGCCTCCAAAATCATAAACTGACGCCAGTAACCATGCTGCCAGAGACGGGCCTCGTCCCTGCACCGGACCCCCGGGGATGAAGGGTCATCTCCCTCTACAGTACCTGACATCCAGTTGTTTTGCTGTGACCCGAAACCAGGAGACCCACCACCGCACCGGTGGTATCTGCCACACAAACTGTCCCATGGCCACAACATACACCTGGTATAGAAAGGCCACGCCGGGACCATAGGCGTGGCTTATGATTCTGACTGCTATATTATTATGTTTTATTATTTTGCTTCTTTGGCCTGTTCTTTCCCTTTTCTAGAGTTCTATCCGCCACAACCACGACCAATCCTCCCAAACACCATCCGCTGTGCCTCGAGCGAAGGTAACAATCGACCATTACGGCTTAGACGCCCCAGATCCCGGCTCTTCCCCGCGGCGCTTCTCGCATCCGCCGCCATTAACAGAAACAGCGCAGAACGCTGGTAACCAGGGGTAATTAATCCGACGTTCAAACCCAGGCGGTAACTTCGACAAACATGTGTATATAGATGACATTGGTGTCCCTAGAGGAGTCCCTGACGAATTTAAAGCTCGAAACCAGATTGCGGCGGGCTTCGAGTCCATCCTCTTTTGGTGGTCAACTACTAACAAAAATGTAGACTGGATAAATTACATTTATTACAATCAACAGCGATTCATCAATTTCACTCGAGATTCTGTCCGTGGCATTCACGAACAGCTAGACAAAACTAGCCTCATGACCTGGCAAAATAGAATTGCACTAGACATGTTGCTCGCGGAAAAAGGAGGCGTTTGTAAAATGTTTGGGGACACTTGTTGTACGTTTATCCCCAATAACACTGCTCCGGACGGCTCCATCACCAAAGGATTGGCGGGCCTTACGGCCCTGTCTGAGGAGCTCGCAGAAAACTCGGGGGTGACCGACCCCTTCGGGGATATGATGTCCACATGGTTCGGACGTTGGAAAGATTTAGCATTATCCCTTTTCGCATCTGTCGCCATAGGTACAGCCATCCTCGCCACATGCGGATGTTGTATTATTCCCTGTGTTCGTAGCCTCGTCATCCGTACCATTGAGCGCACAGTGGGCCAATTACCCTCTGCACCTCCAATGACTCACATTCGCCCAACTTGAGTCCTGTTCTCTGTTGCCCACTACCCCGCCCCGGCCTGATCGTCCCCCTCATTATGCCTCAGAATCTGCCTCCTTGTCTGATGACGACCTCATTTAGATTGTACGGTCCACTGGCTGTGCAACCATATCGCGCCTTTTTCCCCATCGAAAAAAAGGCGGGTTTAAAGTCCTGACCTTATGGGGTTTTTTCAAGGAGCCATATGCGCGACGGCCAGCACTGAGTTCACTTTTTACATTATACCTTTTATGATTTTCATTATTACATAATATACATTGATTGATTTTTCCATTGTTTATATTATACATTTCATGATTTTAATTGATTTTTCTAATATTACATGATATACTGTGTTTGATTTAATTTGACATCATGCATTTAATGATTTTGATTGATTTTGATTGTTACATTATAAACGTTGTTTGATTTTCATTTTTACATTGTACCTTTTATGATTTTAATTGATTTTAATTATTACATTATACGTTTGTTTGATTTTCCAATTTATTTTCTACATTATACGATTTTACTTGATTCTGTATTGCTGTTATATTCTTCGTCATTTTCCTTTAAGTCGATCATATATGATCGAAAGGGGGGAATTGTGGTGGGAAAAATGACTCAAGGCCCATCCTGAGGTCAGCTTGCTAAAACTAATTAATTCCGATATGCACACTACAAACCTATCTGTCCTTTTCAACTTCTTACCTCCCCACAGATGCCCATTTATCTTGTATTCCTGCATGGTGCTCTGTTCCCATATGAGCAAACTCCCTTTTTCTATAACACTGTATCTGTGCCTGACCTTGAATGAACTCCCTTCCTAAACCAGGCGTCCAGCTTTAATTGGGCATCGAACCTATTATAGACAGTCCAATGGCGCCATCTAGTGTCATATCTGACATACTGTTTACCCGACTTTATAAAAAGGCGTCCCTCCTGTCTTCGGGGCGCCCTTTCTCGAGAACTCTGCTCTGTGCTGAGTTGCCTTTGAAACTGTGCCTTTTGCGTGCTGCAGCGTGTGAAATAAAATCATTAACGGATACCCATTTGTCTTAGCCTTAAACGAGCCAGCCATCGTCTCTAATTTTTCTACAACACAACCCAAGGAACTCCTCGGTGACTGTCAAAGTCTCATCAACACCACGAATGAATATGGCCAGTTGAGCAACATCTGTAATATCAGTGCTCTCATCAATTGCAACCGAAAATGCAACAAAATACTTGATTTTGTGAATCATTTGGCTGTCCAAGTCTGCCGAGAGATCTGAAATTCTATCTGCGACAGTGTTCCTCGTTAGGCTAATGTTGGCAAAGGCCTGTCGCTTTTCAGGGCACACGATGTCTGCAGCCTTCAGCATGCATGTTTTCACGAACTCACCCTCAGAAAATGGCTTGGATCCTAACGCTATCTCGTTAGCAATAAGGTAGCTAGCTTTCACCGCTGCATCACTGACCTCTCGGCTACGGGTAAAAACAGACTGCTGTTTCTTCAGACCCACTAACAATTCATTTATCTTCTCTATTCTCAGTTGTCCTCGCAAATGGTTGTATTTTTCACCATGATGAGTCTCATAGTGGCGCCGAATATTATATTCCTTGAGCACTGAAACTTGCTGATTACACACCAAGCACACAGATTTCCCATTCACTTCTGTGAATAAATAAGAATCAGTCCATTTATCTTAGAAAACTCTGCACTCTGTATCAACTTTTCTCCTTTTTGACAATGACATTTTGGTAATGAGGGTGCAACCGTGGGTAATTTTGACAACAAGAGCATAATAATGATAAGGCAAGATTGGCAGATGGCGCATTCTGGGCGCGTTGCTGTCACGTGCTGTTTATTTCCGGATCTATCGTTATGTCATTGTGACCTCTGCTGGACAAATTTGGAATATCTGTTCCTTTAAAAAAAAAATTGGACGTGGTCTCGCGGGCCGGATTGAACCATCTGGCGGGCTGGTTTTGGCCCGCGGGCCGTATGAATGACACCCCTGGCCTATATTAAAGGTTTGATGATAAGTACCCGAATCTCCATGTTGTGTAAAATCGAGTAAGATAATGAATTTCACGAATAACCGTGGTACAGACAGGACTTCTTTCTGATTCTTTGTTTCACTAGGGGTCAGGAATCCTTGTATCTTTCATGCCAGCATTTCCTACTTGTTGTTTATTAAATTCTTAATTAAGAAATAACCTTTATGTGATAGATCGACTGTAAGTGTGTCGTTAGTTTTTACTTCAGCTCCATGAATGGCTTTTGCATTCTCTCCCAAGTCCAAGGGTAATAGATGAGACTATGGCTGTAAAATATGAGGTTTAGGCGTAACAGGTGCCTTTATTTATATACACTGTACATACATATCTTTTTTTTTATACATACATATCTTTTTTTTTATATATACACACATATATATAAACTGCTCAAAAAATAAAGGGAACACTAAAATAACACATCCTTGATCTGAATGAATGAAATAAACATAGTTGAATGTGCTGACAACAAAATCACACAAAAATTATCAATGGAAATCAAATTTATCAACCCATGGAGGTCTGGATTTGGAGTCACACTCAAAATTAAAGTGGAAAACCACACTACAGGCTGATCCAACTTTGATGTAATGTCCTTAAAACAATTTAAAATTAGGCTCAGTAGTGTGTGTGGCCTCCACGTACCTGTATGACCTCCCTACAACGCCTGGGCATGCTCCTGATGAGGTGGCGGATGGTCTCCTGAGGGATCTCCTCCCAGACCTGGACTAAAGCATCCGCCAACTCCTGGACACTCTGTGGTGCAACGTGGCGTTGGTGGATGGAGCGAGACATGATGTCCCAGATGTGCTCAATTGGATTCAGGTCTGGGGAACGGGCGGGCCAGTCCATAGCATCAATGCCTTCCTCTTGCAAGAACTGCTGACACACTCCAGCCACATGAGGTCTAGCATTGTCTTGCATTAGGAGGAACCCAGGGCCAACCGCACCAGCATATGGTCTCACAAGGGGTCTGAGGATCTCATCTCGGTACCTAATGGCAGTCAGGCTACCTCTGGCGAGCACATGGAGGGCTGTGCGGCCCCCCAAAGAAATGCCACCCCACACCATGACTGACCCATCGCCAAACCGGTCATGCTGGAGGATGTTGCAGGCAGCAGAACGTTCTCCACGGCGTCTCCAGACTCTGTCACGTCTGTCACATGTGCTCAGTGTGAACCTGCTTTCATCTGAAGAGCACAGGTCGCCAGTGGCGAATTTGCCAATCTTGGTGTTCTCTGGCAAATGCCAAACGTCCTGAACGGTGTTGGGCTGTAAGCACAACCCCCACCTGTGGACGTCGAGCCCTCATACCACCCTCATGGAGTCTGTTTCTGACCGTTTGAGCAGACACATGCACATTTGTGGCCTGCTGGAGGTCATTTTGCAGGGCTCTGGCAGTGCTCCTCCTGCTCCTCCTTGCACAAAGGCGGAGGTAGCGGTCCTGCTGCTGGGTTGTTGCCCTCCTACGGCCTCCTCCACGTCTCCTGATGTACTGGCCTGTCTCCTGGTAGCGCCTCCATGCTCTGGACACTACGCTGACAGACACAGCAAACCTTCTTGCCACAGCTCGCATTGATGTGCCATCCTGGATGAGCTGCACTACCTGAGCCACTTGTGTGGGTTGTAGACTCCGTCTCATGCTACCACTAGAGTGAAAGCACCGCCAGCATTCAAAAGTGACCAAAACATCAGCCAGGAAGCATAGAAACTGAGAAGTGGTCTGTGGTCACCACCTGCAGAACCACTCCTTTATTGGGGGTGTCTTGCTAATTGCCTATAATTTCCACCTGTTGTCTATTCCATTTGCACAACAGCATGTGAAATGTATTGTCAGTCAGTGTTGCTTCCTAAGTGGACAGCTTGATTTCACAGAAGTGTGATTGACTTGGAGTTACATTGTGTTGTTTAAGTGTTCCCTTTATTTTTTTGAGCAGTGTATATATATGCTATTGCAGATTCTGACCTATAAGATAAGTGGCAAAACACAAAGGCGACTTTCTACTCTTTGTGGAAATAACTAAACGTTCTTTACTTTGTGTCAGAATGCTCACCTCCACTGACTTTGCACATGTATTTATGTATTGTATTGACATTCGTAGTTCTGTTGTTTTGGTTTTCAAACCATAGAGCCAAAGGCCCATGTTTACCGACAATAGCGTGACTTTGTATCTTTGGCTGATTGACTGTATTTTCATCCAATTCTAGTTAATTAGACGACCATCTCCGAGTGAATGAGTTATGTTTAACACAAACATAACCACACCCTTTACTCAAATTAGCAAACGGAACTGATGAAGGGAAGGGCCATGGTTCTCAATAATCTTGCTTGTATTTGCAAACAGAACTGATGAAGGGAAGGGCCATGGTTCTCAATGATATTGTTAGCATTATGCAGCGCTAACTTCAGTGACATTTGAAGTCCGAAGCCTAAAGGTAATTTAGAACCTCTGGCTCTCCTTGGTTTCATTCTGAATCAGAGTACACAGTAGAATGGCACTGCGGCAAAAGTCAATGAGGGATCAATGATTTGATCACAACTGCATACAACTACATCAAGAATCGATTTATTTTAGGTCATGCTGTAACTTACAATGAATAACAAATTAGTACTAAGCATAAAATCTAGTTCCAATTTTGTTTTGTATGAATATACAGTAGCGGCGGCGAAGGAAGGACCAGACGAGAGCCCGGGGTACTGGTTAATTACAACTCCCGTGCCCTTCACCGACCCCCCCGAGAGTTGCCTTTTATTGAACACACCACACACACACAAGAAAACACACGTCATGCCCCCCCCCCCACCATGACTGCTGCGGTGGCGGCTGTCATGCCGACCCTCCCAGGGTCCCTTGCGGCACGGCGACCACGGCCGTGATCTCCACGGTACTAAATGAGTCTTCACCTGTAATCAAAATGGCCATATGTGTGCCCTATATCCCCAAGGCTTGATTATTATACTATTATCAAAAGAACTACAAAACCCATCAGCATTTTGACTTGCCAAGCAGATTAGCCGCATTCTTTCCATGGTCAACTCTTATTTCAATAATTAGGTGCTGTGTATTTCAGATATGACATGGCCATTATAGATGTAATGTTCAATGCTGAAATGACCGTACATGTTCTGTATCGTTGGTTAGGATACGGCAGTAGTCTGGCGGCCATCTTGACACCAGGGCCGTATTCCACGTGGTAGCAGCGCCCTCTGGAATGGAGGCTACAGATTGGTGTGCAGCCCTATAGGCGAGTGTTTACTGAACCAGACACAAACCTAGGCAAACAAACCCATTATTTTGTGGGCTTGCATTGTGCATCACTCAGAATGTACATTAATGGGTTAACATGGTTGATGAGCAAGTGTATCATTAATCAATGGTTGTCCAGGTGAGACAACAGTTAAATATCATGCACATATATATTTTGCACGCAAACATGTCCTATCTTAGACTTAAGCAAAGAAAAAAAGTCAGGGTTATAACTATAGTGGCCTACTGCACCAAGAAAGAGAGAGATTATATTTCCACGCACACTTAAAGTCGGTCAGGTCTGGGTAACCAGGTTACAGTCTACAGGGGTTTTCCCAGAGTTTGACCACTGATGAATCAACAGTTCTTGACTTATCGTGTGTTGTGTTGCAACATTGAATATACTGATGTCAGACTGCACACAAAACAAGACGGAGGGTAAGAAACCTGCACAGCTTGTTCAGATAATAACATTTACAAGCTTTTTCAATATGTTTACATACAAATTCAAGAGAGAGCATTATCATTTTTCTTTCAGAATGGCATCTCAAGAACATGTTTCCCACTTTCTAATTTCTGCTCGCCAATACAACACACAGAGTCGTGGATTATTTTCCAACAGTCCACTTCTGAGCGGAGAAGGGTCGCCCTGGCTCTGATGAACTCTGAGACTTCACTTTTATCCCCTCTGGCCAAACTACCGCCGTCTTTGCAGATGGTGAAAATGTCCATACCAATGAAAAGGACATTTAACAGAATACCAGCAGCCATTTCCGACACGGCCCGGGTTCCCTTTGCTGCTTGCTGTGCTATTTCTGAAGTTTCAGCAGCTATTGTAAGTTGAGAAATCTTACGAACATTGTTGCCAATCCCATAAACTTTAAAAAACACTTTCCCACCTCCTTCAGCAACCTCCCAATAATCCTCTCCTAATATCTCTTCCCTCTGGTTGGTCACCTCATCCAGGCACCCCTGGATTCTGTCCATATCCTGCATGAATCTTTCGAGGGCTTCAATGGCTCTCTTCTTTTGGTTTTCATTGACTGCTGTCTCTGTTACTGTGGTGACTACACCATTTACTCCACTGGTAATCCCCAGACCCAACCAACCGAGGGTCAGAGCCAGAGACAACCCAGCTGTCACAGGGGCTAGAACCACACCAAGGATGGCCATGAGCACACCAAGGATCCCCACTGAGCTCCCAGCTACACTGGAGATCTCGGCGCCCGTCTTCATCCTGTCCAGCTGGACAGCACAGCCCTCCAAGTCGTCAAGAAACTGAAGCATTCTGGGATGACACTCACTGAACTGGTTGACAAAACCCGACACTGACTTTTCCTGGAATAAGTACACCAGTCTGAAGTTCTGATCCTTCCTGGAAAAAGTGAACCAGATATGAATAAAACATATATTATTAATTATGTCCTTAGACAACAGCAGACCAGCTTGTCTGGTCTTATCTGAATGCTTGTGTGTCTGTAATTAACTATTGTCTATCTCATTAGATTTGGTAGTTCTGCACCACAATTATCATGTCAAGAGTTAATGATAAAAACATTGAAAGACAGGATATCCTCGACCACCAGATCCTGTGTGTGGTGCTCACCTGATATCAGAAAGCTGGTCGACGCGAGCAATGATATTTTGCATGACATCCGATTTTAAATCCTTAGCAAACTGAACCAATGGTTTATCTAGTTTGTCCTCAAAGCCAATTGCAGACCTGTGAATGACATGGTTTTCTGTCAGATTATGTTGTTATTAACTTGAGAAAGACATTTCTATAAATCATTGTTGAATTAGTCCACAGCCTACCTTGTTTCCATCACCATAAAGATCTTCTCAGCAGTGTCGATGTATTTGTCTAACTCAGCAACAAAGACGGCAACATTGTGGAGGCTTGGCTGGAAGAAGACTCCGGCATCTCTCTTAAACTGCAGGAGGAGAGGACAGACCAGCCGTGCAGCAGAGATGATGTCCTCAACGCATTTGAGGCAGACCCCCAGAGACAGCTCCACCACCTCTTCTCCGCCCGTGAACACGAGCAGAGAGGTTACGGCGAGCTTCTCCACAGCGTCCAGGAAGTCGGTAAGCTTCTCCATTCCTTCCACAGTGTTCTTCAACACAGCATCCAGCTTCTTCTGCTGTTCACCTTTATTTTCAGGCTTTGTGATTTCCTTCAGTGCAGATGACTCGGCCTTCCTCTCTAGCCTCCAGTCACTCCCTGTCTGTCCACCACTGAATTTCCGCACTGCATCAATGTATTCAAGTGTCTCCAAGATATACTGCTGCAAAGACCTTTCTGCTTTATCTCTGGGGAAATAAAAGAAATACAAAGAACTAATTTAGCATCAAAAGACAAATGTATATGCCCTTATCCATGCCGTGCGATGATGATTGTTTTAGCAAAAGGTTATACAATTTTTATATTGTGAAATTAACTATCCCTATTTGTTTTGCCTTAAGCTAATTAAATAGTATTCAGAAGCTTTATAAATTACAAGTTGTTTATTAAACGTGTATACCAAATATTAAAAAAGTAGAAAGAAAGAAAACAATATGCAATAGGCCTCTGATAAACCCATGTTTGTGGCTTTCTGCACACTTAAAGAAATGGGGACCAGAAGCAGCGAAGTGTGGACATATTCTGTGAGGGATAATGAGGGACGATACATGAAACTCAGCGTCCTGGCGAACAAATTCCTGGCTATTGCAGCAACCAAGGCCACCGCTCCCATCCCACCCATCAGGCCCATCCCACCCATCAGGCCCATCCCACCCATCAGGCCCATCCCACCCATCAGGCCCATCCCACCCATCAGGCCCATCCCACCCATCAGGCCCATCAGGCCCATCCCACCCATCAGGCCCATCCCACCCATCCCACCCATCAGGCCCATCCCACCCATCCCACCCATCAGGCCCATCCCACCCACCAGGCCCATCCCACCCACCAGGCCCATCCCTCCCATCAGGCCCATCCCACCCATCAGGCCCATCCCACCCATCAGGCCCATCCCACCCATCAGGCCCATCCCACCCATCAGGCCCATCCCACCCATCCCACCCATCAGGCCCATCCCACCCATCAGCCCCATCCCACCCATCCCACCCATCAGGCCCATCCCACCCATCAGCCCCATCCCACCCATCAGGCCCATCCCACCCATCAGGCCCATCCCACCCATCAGGCCCATCCCACCCATCAGCCCCATCCCACCCATCAGCCCCATCCCATCCATCAGGCCCATCCCACCCATCAGGCCCATCCCACCCATCAGCCCCATCCCACCCATCAGGCCCATCCCACCCATCAGGCCCATCCCACCCATCAGCCCCATCCCACCCATCAGGCCCATCCCACCCATCAGGCCCATCCCACCCATCAGCCCCATCCCACCCATCAGGCCCATCCCACCCATCCCACCCATCAGGCCCATCCCACCCACCAGGCCCATCCCACCCATCAGGCCCATCCCTCCCATCCCACCCATCAGGCCCATCCCACCCATCAGGCCCATCCCACCCATCAGGCCCATCCCACCCATCAGGCCCATCCCACCCATCCCACCCATCAGGCCCATCCCACCCATCAGCCCCATCCCATCCATCAGGCCCATCCCACCCATCAGGCCCATCCCACCCATCAGCCCCATCCCACCCATCAGGCCCATCCCACCCATCCCACCCATCAGGCCCATCCCACCCATCAGCCCCATCCCACCCATCAGGCCCATCCCACCCATCAGGCCCATCCCACCCATCAGCCCCATCCCACCCATCAGGCCCATCCCACCCATCAGGCCCATCCCACCCATCAGGCCCATCCCACCCATCAGCCCCATCCCACCCATCAGGCCCATCCCACCCATCAGCCCCATCCCACCCATCAAGCCCATCCCACCCATCAGGCCCATCCCACCCACCAGGCCCATCCCACCCATCAGGCCCATCCCACCCATCAGGCCCATCCCACCCATCAGCCCCATCCCACCCATCAGGCCCATCCCACCCATCAGGCCCATCCCACCCATCAGCCCCATCCCACCCATCAGGCCCATCCCACCCATCCCACCCATCAGGCCCATCCCACCCATCAGCCTCATCCCACCCATCCCACCCATCAGGCCCATCCCACCCATCAGCCCCATCCCACCCATCAGGCCCATCCCACCCATCAGGCCCATCCCACCCATCAGGCCCATCCCACCCATCAGCCCCATCCCATCCATCAGGCCCATCCCACCCATCAGGCCCATCCCACCCATCAGGCCCATCCCACCCATCAGCCCCATCCCACCCATCAGGCCCATCCCACCCATCAGGCCCATCCCACCCACCAGGCCCATCCCACCCATCAGGCCCATCCCACCCATCAGGCCCATCCCACCCATCAGCCCCATCCCACCCATCAGGCCCATCCCACCCATCAGCCCCATCCCACCCATCAGGCCCATCCCACCCATCAGGCCCATCCCACCCACCAGGCCATGCGTCTTGGTATTTGGTCAATATGATTTGATAAAAGAAGCAAATTGTAAGCCACTAAGCAATCACGCATAGGATACCCAAATGGCTAGCAGTGGCCCTGCCGTCAGCTCTGCTGCAGTGGAGAGAGACTTTCCCACGGCGGGCTTGATTGTAAAGCGCCCGCCCTTCCCCCGAGCACGGATATATGCTGCTTTTAATAACCCCAATTATTGATAAAGTAGGTGGGCTTATGTGTTATGAAAGCTGGAAATGTTTTAGACACATTTCCGTCTTACAAATAATATATTTGTGTTGATGTTGTACTATGCGCATGGTGCGTAATGCGACAGGCCCATGCGCTTTAAGTGGAGGTCTGTTGGTATCCAAGCCCACCAGTACTTCTCTATTTTGCTCTTGTGCTTCAGTTACTGTTCTTGAATCTCATTCAGTTTGTGCCTTAAGAAATACTGTTCATATTGTTGTCAAAAATATGGTTTCCTTTCCACTGCGCGGATTCAGCCTATTGATTTTGAGTGTTTAATCTTCTAAAATGCTCAATAAAATGAACAAAGTGGAATTGATTTCCTCATTTATTTGACTAGTAAATGAAAACAAGTGTTTGTTTACTGAAGATCACGGAAGCCCTTCAGACTTCATTATGCTACACTTTTTTTGTCGGTTAACCGTTAACCCGAATATTTCTTAATAGAATATTCGACTATTGAAATGCCTTCAAATGGCCATCCCTAGTTGATACCGGTGATTGTTCAAACGTGCATGGTTGACCCTACTGAGAAACTGTAATGCCTTGTCTTCACATGGTATAACGTTACATGGTTACATGGCGCTGTTGGAGAGCTGATAGCTGTTCTGGATCTGTTACGGGAAACCTTTATTGTTACATATTTATTTTTAAAGCATTGTATGTCAATTATACATATTTTGGTGTCCGATTTAGATTTGTTTAAAACGTATACAAATACTAAATACCTGTTGGTGCAAGTTATACAACAAATTGAAAGAAGCAAACTTTTCTGCGGAAGCGAGCTCTTTGTGTGCCGACTTTGTATTGAATTGAGAGAGGCGACAGGCAAAAATAGCATAACTCAATTAAGTAGTAAATATTAATCTGAACTCAAACCAATTGTTAACTTGAAACATGCCTGTCATTTCTAGACAATGCAAAATCCTTAAAAGTAGGCTATGGCATAAAATGAAGCAGAAATAAAATGAAAGGTTACCTTAGTTCAGACGACATTTCTTGTCCCTCAATCGTTTAGATTAATAAATATCAAGAAATGACCTTTAGGTGTGATTGATCTCTCAGAATCAATGCTATGTTCTGTGTCCTTTTCCTTCAGCTGCACAAATGGTTGTGATTACCTTGTTTTATATGACCAGCCTTCCTATAATGAGTCATATGATGTAATTGGTTTAGGGGCACGAACTATGCAGGAAGCAACAGGTACTTTTATTTCTAATCCTTGCGTTGCTTCCTCATCCGGCTGTTGTCACATGACCAGCTATTAATCATTCACCCCTTAAACATCCTTACACTAACCGTGTGTGTGTGTGTGTGTGTGTGTGTGTGTGTGTTTGTGTGTGTGTGTGTGTGTGTGTGTGTGTGTTCATGTGCGTGTGTGTGTGGGGTGCTCACCCGATATCAGAAAGCTGGTCAACGTGAGTAATGATATTTTGCATGACATCTGATTTTAAATCCTTAGCAAACTGAAACAATGGTTGTTTACCTCGTCTGTCCTCAAAGCCAATTGCAGAGCTGTGAATGACATGGTTTTCTGTCACATTATGTTGTTATTAACTTGAGAAAGACATTTCTATAAATCATTGTTGAATTAGCCCACAGCCTACCTTGTTTCCATCACCATAAAGATCTTCTCAGCAGTGTCGATGTATTTGTCTAACTCAGCAACAAAGACGGCCACATTGTGGATGCTTGGCTGGAAGAAGACTCTGGCATCTCTCTTAAACTGCAGGAGGAGAGGACAGACCAGCCGTGCAGCAGAGATGATGTCCTCAATGCTGTCGAGGCAGAACCCCAGAGACAGCTTCACCACCTCTTCTCCGCCCGTGAACACGAGCAGAGAGGTAACGGCGAGCTTCTCCACAGCGTCCAGGAAGTCGGTAAGCTTCTCCATTCCTTCCACAGTGTTCTTCAACACAGCATCCAGCTTCTTCTGCTGTTCACCTTTATTTTCAGGCTTTGTGATTTCCTTCAGTGTGGATAATTCGGCCTTCCTCTCTAGCCTCCAGCCACTCCCTGTCTGTCCACCACTGAATGTCAGCACTGCATCGATGTAGTCCCACCAAACAGTTTGGCGTCCAGGCAGTGTCGATGTGACGTCGTCGCCAGAGGGTCGATTTGTGGGGCAGTTAGGAAAGGTCTTTTGACGTTGAATCGACCGACGTGATCACGATGTCGTTTATCTGACCAACGTCGAATCGACGTGATATCGACGATATCACGTTGTATACGGGAAGGCCGTGCTTATTGTGTGAATTACAATTAAACCTAACGCGTAGTTTCTAATTAATACATGTATTGAAAGCACGTCCTGAAACCCTGCACACGCCGATCAGGGAGGTCGACAGGATGTTGATTTCTGGGTTTGTCTCCATAACAACCTAAAGGTTGCCATTATACCAGAATACTAAACCTGCCAATTAAGTGGAAACCTACTCTGTAATACAAATAATCTTTACATGTTCTAATGAGAAACAAATATATGGGATTGTAATGCCGTGTTAACCCACCCAGTAAACTGGCATAAAAAGTATTACATGGATCAATGATTTAAAAAAGCGTAGGCCTGATTGTCAGATAAGTCCAAGATTTATTCAACACAAGACAAGAACACCAACGACATTCAATTTGAAACATTCAAACCCATGTGAGCCACCAACCGCCCTGGCTGGGGCTTCAGATGATGCGGCCCTCCTTGCTCCATGTGGACGTCTCTTCACTGCAAACCCATGTGAGCCACCAACAGCCCTGGCTGGGGCTTCAGATGATGCGGCCCTCCTTGCTCCATGTGGATGTCTCTTCACTGATCCTGAACAGTGTTGTAACAGGAAGCCAACAACGCATAAGAAACAAGAACCATTGGTTAACAGTGTTCTTTGGACAACAGAAAGGGAACACTCCTGTTTTTAGCTTAAATGCAACAGCTTCATGAATCAGACACTGAACATAAAAACGATCAACTTCAGTCTCTTGCCTTCTCTTACTTGCATAACCTTTGAACAAGGATCTTCCTGTGTTTATTGTGCATAAGAGGAGAGGTAGGTATGCTACTTACGAATTGAACCACAGTCAAAATAACAAGTCTGTCAACATTCTGAGGCTTCAGTGAGGAATGGAGACATGTTATAATGTTCCCCCTGAACTGAACACCCTTTCTGAGGGGGAACTTGTAGCAGGAATGCTGAGGTGTTTCCTTGTGGGGCATTTTCCTACACACCTCGCGGTGAGATATGTCCACAACGACACGTTAATTACACAGACAGTTGTACTCTTTATGAAATGGAGACAACGTAGAAGAGAGAAACTTAAACTAGTATATCGATCCTATTGACGCTAGAATCGAACTTCAAAAAAGAGACGTAGCATCTGTGGTATCGTTGTTTTGGAATCGATCCGCCCACCCCTAATAAAAGTATTACATGGATCAATGATTTAAAAAAAGCGTAGGCCTGATTGTCAGATAAGTCCAAGATTTATTCAACACAAGACAAGAACACCAACGACATTCAATTTGAAACATTCAAACCCATGTGAGCCACCAACAGCCCTGGCTGGGGCTTCAGATGATGCGGCCCTCCTAGCTCCATGTGGACGTCTCTTCACTGCAAACCCATGTGAGCCACCAACCGCCCTGGCTGGGGCTGCAGATGATGCGGCCCTCCTAGCTCCATGTGGACGTCCCTTCACTGATCCTGAACAGTGTTGTAACAGGAAGCCAACAACGCATAAGAAACAAGAACCATTGGTTAACTTTGTTCTCGCTCAACAAAGACACGTTTCCTTCGAGTGGAAGGCCATTGAGCGGATAAGCAAAATGGTGTCTTCGTATCGCGCTCAAAAAGTTGCACGACGCTGACAGCTAACAGCAGGTAGCTTGCTAGCAACAACGGAAAAGCATAGGCGAACTCCAAAGCAATGTTATAAACGCTATAAGCATTGTTTGATAATGGCATACACATGTTACATGTCTTTAAATATAAAGTGCACAGGTTGACATTACAAATGGGCTGTTCTGGACTCAGCTGGTCTGCAGTTTAAGTAAAGGTTTGCCGTTGCTATGAAAAGCCCTTTTAACATTTAATCAGTTGGGCTGACTAGTAGGGATTTAGTTTTCACTTGTGGAAATGACATTTAGACATGTCAAAATGTTGTTTTTACTAGTTAAAATGTTAATTTAAGATATCTGTAAAAAAATCTGTAAAAAAAATTCACATGTAGAAATTACATTTCGACTAGTCGAAACTGATTTACAGATATCTTTAATTTAATTATAGATATCAGTAATTCCCTTTTCACTAGTAACAATAACGATTACAGATATCTACAATTGAATTTCCACGTGTTGAAAAAGGATTGTAACTACTGTAAATGTAATTACCCATTTCAGATATCAACAAACCATTTCGGATATGTGGGCGTCATATTATTAAAATACCATTTTATACCACAGCCATTGGTCGACATTTAATCACCATATTAGTTTCGGATATGTCGCCTAATTACCATATTAGTTTCGGAAAAGTCGCCCTAATTACCATATTAGTTTAGGATATGTTGCCTAGTTACCATATTAGTTTAGGATATGTCGCCTGATTACCTTATTAATTTAGGATATGTCGCCTAATTACCATATTAGTTTAGGATATGTCGCCTAATTACCATATTAGTTTCGGATATGTACTGTATGTACGTTATTGAGGATATCTACAATTACATTTTCACTAGTCGAAATTCCTTTTTTGATATCTAAACTTCAATTCTGACTAGTTATAAAAGGAATTGTAGATATCTCAAATATAATCGTTACTAGTATGAATATCGTTTTCACTAGTTAGAATTATATTTCAGATATCTGCAATGCAATTTTAGATGTCTGAAATGCAATTCTTGATATCTGAAATTACACATTCTTACTAGTTACAATTCCATGCCAACATATCAATAATTAAATGTTGACTAGTCAGCATTGAATTTTATATCTAGAATTCAATTAATGATATCTGTAATGCAATAACAATTGTAGATGTCTACAGTTAACATTTCCACTAGTAAGAATTGAATTGTTGATATCAAGAATAAACATTCTGACTAGTGAGAATTGAGTTGTATATATCATTAATTAGAATTGCAACTAGTCAAAATTACATTATGGATATGTCGACTTGGAATTATAGCAAGTCAAAACTGAATTATAGATATCTGTAATTGAGTTTGAATGGAAGTCAATGGTAAAAGTTGACTAGTTGTAATTAAGTAACAGATACTGTATCTACAATTGACATTTCCACTAGTAAGAAATAAATTGTTGATGTCAAGAATGAACATTTTGACTAGTGAGGAATTAATTGTACTTAATTGTACTAATTAACTACTAGTCAAAATTACATTATGGATATGTTAGCTTGGAATTATAACTAGTCAAAAAGGAATTGTGGATATCTACAATTGATATTACCGCTACAGATTAAATGTTAAAAGGGCTTGCCATACAACTTGTCGTTGTGAGCACATCTCACCGCGAGGTGTGTAGGAAAATGCCCCACAAGGAAACACCTCTGCATTCCTGCTACAAGTTCCCCCTCAGAAAGGGTGTTCAGTTCAGGGGGAACATTATAACATGTCTCCCTTCCTCACTGAAGCCTCAGAATGTTGACAGACTTGTTATATTGACTGTGGTTCAATTCTTAAGAAGCATACCTACCTCTCATCGTATGCACGGAAAACACAGAAAGATACTTGCTCAAAGGTTATGCAAGCAAGAGAAGGCAAGAGACTGAAGTCGATTTTTATGTTCAGTGTCTGATTCATGAAGCTGTTGCATTTAAGCTAAAAACAGGAGTGTTCCCTTTCTGTTGTCCAAAGAACACTGTTAACCAATGGTTCTAGTTTCTTATGCGTTGTTGGCTTCCTGTTACAACACTGTTCAGGATCAGTGAAGAGACATCCACATGGAGCAAGGAGGGCCGCATCATCTGAAGCCCCAGCCAGGGCTGTTGGTGGCTCACATGGGTTTGCAGTGAAGAGACGTCCACATGGAGCTAGGAGGGCCGCATCATCTGAAGCCCCAGCCAGGGCGGTTGGTGGCTCACATGGGTTTGAATGTTTCAAATTGAATGTCGTTGGTGTTCTTGTCTTGTGTTGAATAAATCTTGGACTTATCTGACAATCAGGCCTACGCTTTTTTAAATCACTGATCCATGTAATACTTTTATTAGGGGTGGGCGGATCGATTCCAAAACATCGATACCACAGATGCTACGTCTCGTTTTTGAAGGTCATTCTAGCGTCAATAGGATCGATATACTAGTTTAAGTTTCTCTCTTCTACGTTGTGTCCATTTCATAAAGAGTACAACTGTCTGTGTACTTAATGTGTCGTTGTGAACATATCTCACCGCGAGGTGTGTAGGAAAATGCCCCACAAGGAAACACCTCAGCATTCCTGCTACAAGTTCCCCCTCAGAAAGGGTGTTCAGTTCAGGGGGAACATTATAACATGTCTCCATTCCTCACTGAAGCCTCAGAATGTTGACAGACTTGTCATATTGACTGTGGTTCAATTCGTAAGTAGCATACCTACCTCTCATCTTATGCAAAAGTCAATGAGGGATCAATGATTTGATCACAACTGCATAAAACTACATCAAGAATATATTTATTTTAGGTCATGCTGTAACTTACAATGAATAACAAATTAGTACTAAGCATAAAATCTAGTTCCAATTTTGTTTTGTATGAATATACTGTAGCGGCGGCGAAGGAAGGACCAGACGAGAGCCCGGGGTACTGGTTAATTACAACTCCCGTGCCCTTCACCGACCCCCCCAGAGAGTTGCCTTTTATTGAACACACACACAAGAAAACACACTAGGTGTGTGTATTTCAGATATGACATGGCCTTTATAGATGTAATGTTCAATGCTGAAATGACCATACATGTTCTGTATTGTTGGTTAGGATACAGCAGTAGTCTGGCGGCCATCTTGACACCAGGGCCGTATTCCACGTGGTAGCAGCGCCCTCTGGAATGGAGGCTACAGATTGGTGTGCAGCCCTATAGGCGAGTGTTTACTGAACCAGACACAAACCTAGGCAAACAAACCCATTATTTTGTGGGCTTGCATTGTGCATCACTCAGAATGTACATTAATGGGTTAACATGGTTGATGAGCAAGTGTATCATTAATCAATGGTTGTCCAGGTGAGACAACAGTTAAATATCATGCACATATATATTTTGCACGCAAACATGTCCTATCTTAGACTTAAGCAAAGAAAAAAAGTCAGGGTTATAACTATAGTGGCCTACTGCACCAAGAAACAGAGAGATTATATAAGTCGGTCAAGAATGGGTAACCAGGTTACAGTCTACAGGGGTTTTCCCAGAGTTTGACCACTGATGAATCAACAGTTCTTGACTTATCGTGTGTTGTGTTGCAACATTGAATACACTGATGTCAGACTGCACACAAAACAAGGGTAAGAAACCTGCACAGCTTGTTCAGATAATAACATTTACAAGCTTTTTCAATACGTTTTGATCTTATGAGATTTAGGATGAGATGGTCCAAAAATGACATACAAATTCAAGAGAGAGCATTATCATTTTTCTTTCAGAATGGCATCTCAAGAACCAGTTTCCCACTTTCGAATTTCTGCTCGCCAATACAACACACAGAGTCGTGGATTATTTTCCAACAGTCCACTTCTGAGCGGAGAAGGGACACCCTGGCTCTGATGAACTCTGACACTTCACTTTGTTCCCCTCTGGCCAAACTACTGCCGTCTTTGCAGATGGTGAAAATGTTCATACCAATGAAAAGGGCATTTAACCCAATACCAGCAGCCATTTCAGACACGGCCTGGGTTCCCTTTGCTGCTTGCTCTGCTATTTCTGAAGTTTCAGCAGCTATTGTAAGGTTAGAAATCTTACGAACATTGTTGCCAATCCCATAAACTTTAAAAAGCACTTTCCCACCTCCTTCAGCAAACTCCCAATAATCCTCTCCTAATATCTCTTCCCTCTGGTTGGTCACCTCATCCAGGCACCCCTGGATTCTGTCCACATCCTGCATGAATCTCTCGAGGTCTTCACTGGCTCTCTTCTTTTGGTTTTCATTGACTGCTGTCTCCGTTACTGTGGTGACTACACCATTTACTCCACTGGTAATCCCCAGACCCAACCCACCGAGGGTCAGATCCAGAGACAACCCAGCTGTCACAGGGGCTAGAACCACACCAAGGATGGCCATGAGCCCACCAAGGATCCCCACTGAGCTCCCAGCTACACTGGAGATCTCGGCGCCCGTCTTCATCCTGTCCAGCTGGACGGCACAGCCCTCCAAGTCGTCAAGAAACTGAAGCATTCTGGGATGACACTCACTGAACTGGTTGACAAAACCCGACACTGACTTTTCCTGGAATAAGTACACCAGTCTGAAGTTCTGATCCTTCCTGGAAAAAGTGAACCAGATATGAATAAAACACCAATTATTAATTATGTCCTTAGACAACAACAGACCAGCTTGTCTGGTCTTATCTGAATGCTTGTGTGTCTGTAATTAACTATTGTCTATCTCATTAGATTAGTTCTGCACCACAATTATCATGTCAAGAGTTAATAATAAAAACATTGAAAGACAGGATATCCTCCACCACCAGATCCTGTGTGTGGTGCTCACCTGATATCAGAAAGCTGGTCGACGTGAGCAATGATATTTTGCATGACATCCGATTTTAAATCCTTAGCAAACTGAACCAATGGTTTATCTAGTTTGTCCTCAAAGCCCATTGCAGAGCTGTGAATGACATGGTTTTCTGTCAGATTATGTTGTTATTAACTTGAGAAAGACATTTCTATAAATCATTGTTGAATTAGTCCACAGCCTACCTTGTTTCCATCACTGTAAAGATCTTCTCAGCAGTGTCGATGTATTTGTCTAACTCAGCAACAAAGACGGCCACATTGTGGATGCTTGGCTGGAAGAAGACTCTGGCATCTCTCTTAAACTGCAGGAGGAGAGGACAGACCAGCCGTGCAGCAGAGATGATGTCCTCAATGCTGTCGAGGCAGATCCCCAGAGACAGCTTCACCACCTCTTCTCCGCCCGTGAACACGAGCAGAGAGGTTACGGCGAGCTTCTCCACAGCGTCCAGGAAGTCGGTAAGCTTCTCCATTCCTTCCACAGTGTTCTTCAACACAGCATCCAGCTTCTTCTGCTGTTCACCTTTATTTTCAGGCTTTGTGATTTCCTTCAGTGCGGATGATTCGGCCTTCCTCTCTAGCCTCCAGTCACTCTCTGTCTGTCCACCACTGAATGTCTGCACTGCATCAATGTATTCAAGTGTCTCCAAGATATACTGCTGCAAAGACCTTACTGCTTTATCTCTGTGGAAATAAAAGAAATACAAAGAACTAATTTAGCATCAAAAGACAAATGTATATGCCCTTATCCATGCCGTGCGATGATGATTGTTTTAGTAAAAGGTTATTAAATTATTCTATTATGAAATTAACTATCCCTATTTGTTTTACCTTCAGCTAATGAAATAGTATTCAGAAGCTTTATAAATTACAAGTTGTCTATTAAACGTGTATACCAAATATTAAAAAAGTAGAAAGAAAGAAAACAATATGCAATAGGCCTCTGATAAACCCATGTTTGTGGCTGTCTGCACACTTAAAGAAATGGGGACCAGAAGCAGCGAAGTGTGGACATATTCTGTGAGGGATAATGAGGGACGATACATGAAACTCAGCGTCCTGGCGAACTAATTCCTGGCTATTGCAGCAACCAAGGCCGCCGCTCCCATCCCACCCATCAGGCCCATCCCACCCATCAGCCTCATCCCACCCATCAGGCCCATCCCACCCATCAGGCCCATCCCTCCCATCAGGCCCATCCCACCCATCAGGCCCATCCCACCCATCAGGCCCATCCCACCCATCAGGCCCATCCCACCCATCAGGCCCATCCCACCCATCAGGCCCATCCCTCCCATCCCACCCATCAGGCCCATCCCACCCATCCCACCCATCAGGCCCATCCCACCCATCAGGCCCATCCCACCCATCAGGCCCATCCCACCCATCAGGCCCATCCCACCCATCAGGCCCATCCCACCCATCAGGCCCATCCCACCCATCAGGCCCATCCCACCCATCAGGCCCATCCCGCGCTGTGCCTGATGGGTGGGATTATTTGTGAAATTCATTATCTTACTCGATTTTACACAACATGGAGATTCAGGTATTTTTCATCAAACGTTTAATATAGGCTATCGCCTACAAATGAATCATTTTCCAAGTACATCTTTGTTTTAATTCAGAATATTGTCTCTCTGCCAATTGGTAAGTCTCTCTCTCCTTTTGGGTCACACGACCCAAAAAATAAAGAGAAGCATATTGTGTTTATGGAACCAATCATGCAGAGACCAAATGTAATGGGGCTGGATATTTACGCTGGCTTTGTATAGGAATCAAATCACACATCCTGAAAACATTATATTGTTTCTTTCGGCCATGCGTCTTGGTATTTGGTCAATATGATTTGATAAAAGAAGCAAATTGTAAGCCAATAAGCAATCACGCCTAGGGCACCCAAATGGCTAGCAGTGGCCCTGCCGTCAGCTCTGCTGCAGTGGAGAGAGACTTTCCCACGGCGGGCTTGATTGTAAAGCGCCCGCCCTTCCCCCGAGCACGGATATATGCTGCTTTTTATAACCCCAATTATTGATAAAGTAGGTGGGCTTATGTGTTATGATAGCTGGAAATGTTTTAGACATATTTCCGTCTTACAAATAATATATTTGTCTTGATGTTGTACTATGCGCATCGTGCGTAATGCGACAGGCCCATGCGCTTTAAGTGGAGGTCTGTTGGTATCCAAACTCACCAGTACTTCTCTATTTTGCTCTTGTGCTTAAGTTAATGTTCTTGAATCTCATTCAGTTTGTGCCTTAAGAAATACTATTCATATTGTTGTCAAAAATATGGTTTCCTTTCCACTGTGCGGATTCAGCCTATTGATTTTGAGTTTCTTCCTTCTAAAATGCTCAATAAAATGAACAAATTGGATTTGATTTCCTCATTTATTTGACTAGTAAATGAAAACAAGTGTTTGTTTACTGAAGATCACGGAAGCCCTTCAGACTTCATTATGCTACATTTTTTTTTTTCGTTTAACCGTTAACCCGAATATTTCTTAATAGAATATTCGACTATTGAAATGCCTTCAAATGGCCATCCCTAGTTGATACCGGTGATTGTTCAAACGTGCATGGTTGACCCTACTGAGAAACTGTAATGCCTTGTCTTCACATGGTATAACGTTACATGGTTACATGGCGCTGTTGGAGAGCTGATAGCTGTTCTGGATCTGTTACGGGAAACCTTTATTGTTACATGTTTATTTTTAAAGCATTGTATGTCAATTATACATATTTTGGTGTCCGATTTAGATTTGTTTAAAACTTATTAAAATACTAAATACCTGTTGGTGCAAGTTATTCAACAAATTGAACGAAGCAAACTTTTCTGCGGAAGCGAGCTCTTTGTGTGCTGACTTTGTACTGAATTGAGAGAGGCAACAGGCATAACTCAATTAAGTAGTAAATATTAATCTGAACTCAAACCAATTGTTAACTTGAAACATGCCTGTCATTTCTAGACAATGCAAAATCCTTAAAAGTAGGCTATGGCATAAAATGAAGCAGAAATAAAATGAAAGGTTACCTTAGTTCAGACGACATTTCTTGTCCCTCAATCGTTTAGATTAATAAATATCAAGAAATGACCTTTAGGTGTGATTGATCACTCAGAATTAATGCTATGTTCTGTGTCCTTTTCCTTCAGCTGCACAAATGGTTGCGATTACCTTGTTTTATATGACCAGCCTTCCTATAATGAGTCATATGATGTAATTGGTTTAGGGGCACGAACTATGCAGGAAGCAACGGGTACTTTTATTTCTAATCCTTGGGTTGCTTCCTCATCCGGCTCTTGTCACATGACCAGCTGTTAATAATTCACCCCTTATACATCCTTACACTAACCGTGTGTGTGTGTGTATGTGTGTGTGTGTGTGTGTGTGTGTGTGTGTGTGTGTGTGTGTGTGTGTGTGTGTGTGTGTGTGTGTGTGTGTGTGTGTGTGTGTGTGTGTGTGTGTTCATGTGCGTGTGTGTGTGGGGTGCTCACCCGATATCAGAAAGCTGGTCAATGTGAGCAATATTTTGCATGACATCTGATTTTAAATACTTTGCAAACTGAACCAAAGGTGGTTCACCTCGTCTGTCCCCAAAGCCCATTGCAGAGCTGTGAATTAAATGATTTTCTGTCGAATTATGTTAATAACTTGAGAAAGACATTTCTATAAATCATTGTTGAACTAGCCCACAGCCTACCTTGTTTCCATCACCGTAAAGATCTTCTAAGCAGTGTTGATGTATTTGTCTAACTCAGCAACAAAGACGGCCACATTGTGGATGCTTGGCTGGAAGAAGACTCTGGCATCTCTCTTAAAGCGCAGGAGGAGAGGACAGACCAGCCGTGCAGCAGAGATGATGTCCTCAATGCTGTCGAGGCAGAACCCCAGAGACAGCTTCACCACCTCTTCTCCGCCCGTGAACACGAGCAGAGAGGTTACGGCGAGCTTCTCCACAGCGTCCAGGAAGTCGGTAAGCTTCTCCATTCCTTCCACAGTGTTCTTCAACACAGCATCCAGCTTCTTCTGCTGTTCACCTTTATTTTTAAGCTTTGTGATTTCCTTCAGTGCGGATGATTCGGCCTTCCTCTCTAGCCTCCAGCCACTCCCTGTCTGTCCACCACTGAATGTCAGCACTGCATCGATGTAGTCCCACCAAACAGTCAGTGTCGATGTGACGTCGTCGCCAGAGGCTCGATTTGTGGGGCAGTTAGGAAAGGTCTCAAATATAATTGTTACTAGTATGAATATAGTTTTCACTAGTTACAATTGTATTTCAGATATCAGCAATGCAATTTTAGATATTTGAAATGCAATTCTTGATATCTGAAATTACATTCTTACTAGCTACAATTCCATGCCAACATATCAATAATTTAATTTTGACTAGTCAGTCTAGAATTCAATTAATGATATCTGTAATGCAAGAACAATTGTAGATATCTACAGTTAACATTTCCACTAGTAAGAATTTAATTGTAGATATCTACAATTGACATTTCCACTAGTGAGAATTGAATTGTTGATATCAGTAATTAGAATTGCAACTAGTCAAAATTACATTATGGATATGTCGACTTGGAATTGTAACTAGTCAAAATTGAATTATAGATATCTGTAATTTAGTTTGAATGAAAGTCAATGGTAAAAGTTGACTAGTTGTAATTAAGTTACAGATATCTACAATTGACATTTACACTAGTAAGAAATCCACCGGGCACAGGAGATGCAACTCAGCCTCCGCTTCACTAGTATGAGGCCGGGGGTGAAAAGCCTTAAGCACAATATCCCTCGACCGAAAAGAACTGAATATGTTCTTGGGGAGGAACGCAGGATTGGGTCTAAGCAGCGCGAAGGAGCTGTCCTCGTTAAATAACAAGCAGCTCGGGCTGACAGACAGTGCGGCCAACTCACCGACACGTTTGGCAGAAACCAAAGCCAATAAGAGCACTGTTTTAAAGGAAATAACATCCAAAGGGGCTTGAGACAGAGGCTCGAAACTTGGATAAACCCCACAACACGGTGGGAAGATCCCAGCGCGGTGTGAGCACACGAGAAAACAGGTTTAACACGTCTAACCCCACGCAAGAATCTCTTGACTAGTGGGTGACTGAAAACCGGTTTTCCGTCATATCCTGCGTGGCCAGCCGAAACGGCAGCCGCATAGACTTTGATGGTGGAGAAAGCCAAACCTGTCTCCAGCAAACACTGAAGGAACCCCAGCACGCTTCCCACCTCACAGAGAGATGGGATAACGTGGTTGAGGTCACACCACGTAGAGAAAGCGCCCCACTTCGCCGCGTAAAGGGAGGAAGTGGAAGGCGCGCGAGCACTCTGAATAGTGTTGATAACTGACGCTGGCAGACCTCTGCCCTGTAGAATCAACCTCTCAGAAGCCAAACCAACTACCGACCCGTCACATAGGGTGGGTGGTGCACCGTCCCGTGAGCCTGCGTCAGCGCGTCCGGTCTGATCGGTACCGGCCACGGCTCCGTGCAAGAGAGCGCCGCTAAATCTGGGAACCACACAGCTGAGCGGTTCTCCGGGGCCACTAGAATGAGGGACAATCCCTCCTGCCGGACCCGCTCCAGGAGAGGATGGATCAGTTGAAGCGGCGGGACCCGGGGCCACGGTGCGTGCGCCGTGGCGTCCCCCCCCAACGGGGGGAGATCCTGGGGGCTGAGAGAGAACCACAGACTGCAGTGGGGGTTCTCTCTGGACGCAAAAAGGTCCACCTGAGCCATCCCGAACCTCTGCCAGATCAGCCTGACAATGTCGGGATGTAAGCGCCACTCGTCTCGGCGGGGACCGCCGCGAGACATGAGGTCCGCCCCAAAGTTCAGGGCACCCGCGATATGCAGGGCTCTCAGGCTGAGCGGGTTCTGATGAGCCCACAGCCAGAGCTCGACTGCTGCTCGGTGGAGAGCAGCGGAGCGCACTCCCCCTTGTTTGTTTATGCATGCCGCCGCTGACACGCTGTCCGTTCGGATCAGAACGTGGCGGCCGTGCACCAGGTGAGAGAAATGTACAAGCACTTTCCTCACCGTGGTGAGCTCCAGCACATTTATGTGTGGAGTGGGGAGCGTCGGCCACTCGCCTCCGACCGACTGGGAAAGGCACGTTCCTCCCCAACCCGTCAACAAGATCTCTGAGAAGAGCCTAGGGGACTCCCACCAATATCTCAGGTCTGACGACACCGAGCGAGGTACGGACAGTAACCTGCGCTTGTGTCGCTTGGGGTCCAGCCTCTGGCGAGCAAAGCACCGCTGTAGTCTGCGCATGAAGAGCAGACCCAGGGGCACCACATGGTGAGCAGCTGCCATCAGTCCCAACAGGTGCATGACGGACCTGATATGCATGATATGACATCTTCGGAAAACGAATCCCCTGCAAATGTGGATGTCATAAGTTAAGTAATGATTATATTTAGTATTTTAGTTAAATTTAACCTGTTCTGGTGGCAGTTGCCATAAAAAATTGTCTATTAGCCTTTCCAATGGGCAATTTAAATATCTAAGCAGGAAAACTAACTCATTTTCCCCATTAGTTGTGCCTACACCACTAATATAACTACAGCTAATCTATACATTAAATCTATTGACACACACTTTAGTGGAGAAGGGCTCAGTGCAGCAGCTCGTTGACTAGAGTGGGAGTGTTTCCTTACAGCTTGAGGCAATGATGTAAGGAGACATGTAGCGTTCCCTCCTTTTCGTGAAGCTAAAGTCTATGCTTATTTCACTACATGGAGCAAATGAGCCGGTCCTTGACGTTCCCTGGGAGGTGAGCCAACAGCACTCTCTGTGTACAGGTGTTCGGGCACCGAGGTGGAGTCGTCGGTTGGCAGGAACACAGCTGCTGACACCTCGGCTTCGACTACAGTGGCGGAGCAGAGCAGTCCGGCGATGGCCCCTCTTGGTAGGGTAACGCCAGAGGCACCCGGGTTGTGGACGCCAAGAGGAATGTTATTGGT
>JACYXH010000376.1:3155466-3162966 GCA_026745465.1 Lota lota | reverse complement strand
ATGCTACTGTTAGCCTAGCATATACCCACAATGATGCTGCTAGCCTAGCAAACACCCACCATGCTACTGTTAGTTTATCTACCACCATGCTAATGCTACTGATGCTAATTAATATGGTTGGGGATTGATAGCATTTTACTGAATTAAAATCAGAATGTGCTTTTCGAAACCGAATCCTTTCGAATTATTTGTAACCCTTCGTCATTTGTTTTTGGGGAAAATGGCAAATTCCTAGAGAATTTTTTTTGGACTCAATGCGTTGGACTCAACGCAATTCAAAACAAAGGAAGAATAAGGGATTCGTTTGACAAGGAGCTTAAAGGTATACGCCGAGATATCTGTCAATTGGCGTTTGCCTATCCTTTCCATTGTGCGTACGGAAGGGTGTGAGGGGAATGCACATTTACTTACTCACCAAAGATTTCCAATATGTTCTGAAAATGTACTTATTCGAAACGAGTGCAAGTAACAACACAACAAATACATATAAATAGTGTTGATAATTAAATAAATACAAACATATCTATCTTTTGTTTGTAGAATGTAACGCTTGAAGCAGTTTGGAGGGAAACCTGTCAGCTGTACATCACAGTTAGCCTTAAAATCACAGCACCAAAAATAGTGTCAAATTAAACAACAATCTTTTTTTTATTACATTACATTTATTTAGCCTACGCTTTTGTCCAAAGTGAAATACAATTAGTGCATTCAACCATGAAGATACAACCCAAAAAGTGCAAAAATCATGCGATTAAATAAAATTCATAAAATCTCTTTCTAAACCAGAGTTTTATTTCTTTCGTTATTAAATTATTATTATTAGTATATATATTTTTTCATGGGCCAAGATGCTGTCTGAACAGATGAGTTTTCATTCTGCGCTGACATTTTGTAAGGTTTCACGTGTCCTGATGTCAGTGGGGGATGTCAGCCACGACAGCAATCAAGATTTAGTTGAGCATTAGCCTGGGCTCTCTCGTAGTGAGGGAGAAGCAGTAGCCATGTAGCACAGTGCACGGGCTGGGCATTCAGGACCCCAGGTCCTGAATGTAGGATGGCCTGGGGTCTATGGTCTGACCAGGTCCTGGATGTAGGATGGGGTCTATGGTTTGACCAGGTCCTGGATGTAGGATGGGCTGGGGTCTATGGTCTGACCAGGTCCTGGATGTAGAATGGGATGGGGTCTATGGTTTGACCAGGTCCTGGATGTAGGATGGGGTCTATGGTCTGACCAGGTCCTGGATGTAGGATGGCCTGGGGTCTATGGTCTGACCAGGTCCTGGATGTAGGATGGGGTCTATGGTCTGACCAGGTCCTGGATGTAGGATGGGCTGGGGTCTATGGTCTGACCAGGTCCTGGATGTAGGATGGGCTGGGGTCTGTGGTTTGACCAGGTCCTGGATGTAGGATGGGCTGGGGTCTATGGTTTGACCAGGTCCTGAATGTAGGATGGGCTGGGGTCTATGGTTTGACCAGGTCCTGAATGTAGGATGGGCTGGGGTCTATGGTTTGACCAGGTCCTGGATGTAGGATGGGCTGGGGTCTATGGTTTGACCAGGTCCTGGATGTAGGATGGGCAGGGGTTTATGGTCTGACCAGGTCCTGGATGTAGTTTAGAAAGTAGTTAACAAAATAGTAGTAGGGAGTGGGGGGATTGAGGAGGGTAGAGAAGATAGAATAACGTTTTTTGGGACTAGACAAAGAAGATTGGATTTTTGATTGAAAGAAGTAGCTTTTTGCTTTAGGATGCAGAAAAGAGGAGAGAGAGAATGGTAGGCAAGAAGGTAATCAAGGCGCTCTGATTTGCACTATGCTCTTTCAGCCGCCCGTATGTTGGTTCAGTCAGACTGCACTGAGTCAGACAGCCACTTAGCTTGAGTGTTCAGATGAGGGGAGAGGTGATAGGACAGATGAGGCGAGAGAGGAGGGAGACTTGTGTTATAACTCGTTTTGAACAAGCAACTATTTGGAACACATTGGAAATCTTTGGAAAGCAATTACAATTGTATTCCCCTCACACGAACAGGAGCTATGCTACTGTAACTCTGCAAATCAATGGAGGCGGCTAACGGAGAGCAAATGCTAACCCCGCTAAACCTCCCACCGCAACGCACAATGATTAATTCGAAATTAAACAACTCGTCTGAATCTGGGGAAGTCAGGCCAATCACCAATTTACAGATATCTCGGTGTATACCTTTAACGAATCCGGGTATTTTACCTACTTGGAACCTAAGCTAAACAAACCGGACTCAAGCTAGCTACCACCATGCTACTGTTAGCTAATGTTCCTTACATCTCGTTGTGTTTCTGACCTCTCCCTCTGTCCTAGAGCTCCTAGGACCAGTTAGGAACAGTAAACCAAGGCTCCAGAAGTCCTTTTCTTTGGACGAAACAAAAACCAAGTTGGCGTCCTGCATAATCAAGGAGGTTCTGTCCAAGAAAATGCAGGGAGAAAGAGGACCAGCCCAGTATGCCAGCACTCTGATCCCAAACCCACCAAACCACTCTTACCACCATAACCACCCAAACCACTCAAATCATCCAAACCACCCTAACCCACCAAACCAACTTTACCAACCAAACCCACCAAACCACGCTAACCACCTTAACCCACCAAACCACCCTAACCCCCCTAACCACCCAAACCACTCAAATCATCCAAACCACCCTAACCCACCAAACCAACTTTACCAACCAAACCCACCAAACCACCCTAACCACCTTAACCCACCAAACCACCCTAACCACCTTAACCCACCAAACCACCCTAACCCCCCTAACCACCCAAACCACCCTAACCACCTTAACCCACCAAACCACCCTAACCCCCCTAACCACCCAAACCACCCTAACCACCTTAACCCCCCTAACCACCTTAACCCCCCTAACCACCCTAACCACCCTAACCCACCAAACCACCCTAACCCCCCTAACCACCCAAACCACCCTAACCACCTTAACCCACCAAACCACCCTAACCCCCCTAACCACCCAAACCACCCTAACCACCTTAACCCCCCTAACCACCTTAACCCCCCTAACCACCCTAACCACCCTAACCCACCAAACCACCCAAACTACCCTAACCCACCAAACCACGCTAACCACCCTAACCCACCAAACCACGCTAACCACCCTAACCCACCAAACCACCAAACCCCACCAAACCACCCAAACCACCCAATGTTTAGGCATGGAGTAGGAGGTACAGGCTTGGTTCAGGGTGGACCAGTCCATATTGTGAGGGATATCAAGAGTCAGGTTCAAACCACGGGTCGCCTCTCCTTCACCAACACCTCTTCCGCTGCTACAACTACACACCACCGCGCTACTGGCTGGAACCATGTGACATACAAGGTGATCGGAGCAGAGCACAGCCCCCCCCCAAGCTACCAGCAGGCTGTGGGGGTCAAGGGCACCGAGGAGGCCCCAAAGAGTCATCCCGTGGCCTCCCAAGGTGCTAGCGTGACCTCCCAAGCTCACGCTAGCACGGCAACAGCTCTTCCCCAATCACAGGAGAAACCTGAGGGCGGCAGGTTCCGTAACTGCAGCCCTCCAATCAACAAACAAGCAGCAGCCAATCAGACGTGGCAGCTGGGGGCTCTCGCCGAGGGAAGGGGACAGGGTTCCGGGAGGGTTAGGGGTTCGATTCTCCAGCAGGGATCGGCTGGGAAATCTGGAATGATTGTTAGCAGGGATGCTAACAATCCTTCAACCCCCAACGCCAGCTGTCAGCCTCTGCTCCCTGCCTACTACTACACCCCCACCCTCCTGACGGGGAACACACCCACCCTCCTGACGGGGTACGCCCAACCTCCGGACCTCCCCCACACCCCTGCTGGGGTCTCCTCTTCCTCTTACCACCAGGAGGGGAGAGGAGGAAAAGATCCTCCCATCCATACAGACGATTATGATGGCTTTATCAGCACCTCCACCCAGAACACCTCCACCCAGAACACTTCCACCCAGAACACCTCCACCCAGAACACCTCCACCCAGAACACCTCCACCCAGAACACCTCCACCCAGAACACTTCCACTCAGAACACCTACACCCAGAACACATCCACCCAGAACACCTCCACCCAGAACACCTCCACCCAGAACACATCCACCCAGAACACCTCCACCCAGAACACCTCCACCCAGAACACATCCAACCACCATGCTGCACACGAACTGGAGCAAACACAACTACACCACCAACAACTACACCACCACCACCATCAGCTGCTTCAGCAGCAGCAGTTTGTGTTTGCTCTGCAGGGGTTCTGGCCTGGAGCAGGTCTGGTTGGCATGACGACCACGGGGCGGTCTGTACCCACGATAACGCCCACCCAACGCCAGCTCAAAACCCTATTTGATCCAGAAACAGGTAAATATGTGGAAGTCCTCCTCCCATTGGCTAACTACGCCACCGGGATGATACCTGTAGGCTATGGCCCCATAACGTTAGGCCCTGCCCCCATGCAGGTAGGCTCCGCCCATACTATGATACCTGTAGGCAGTAGAGTGATGTCGTACCATCCCATGCCTCCACTCACCTCACACTACCACCCCTTTACTGTTCACACACACACTCTGCCCTGTAACACACACACACACCCTGTCCCGTAACACACACACACACCTACACACCCTGCCCCCTAACAGACACACACACCCTACATGCATACACTGTAACCCACACACACACAAACCCTGCCTTGTAACACACACACACACATCATGGCCTGTAACACACACACTCTGCCCTGTAACACACACACACACTCTGCCCTGTAACACACACACACACTCTGCCCTGTAACACACACGCACACACACACACACACACACACACACACACACACACACACACACACACCCTGCCCAGTAACACATACAAGCACACACTCTGCCCCGTAACAAACACACACACACACACACACACACACACACACACACACACAGCCAAGCCTCCCTGTTAATCTCCCCAACCTGTGATGCACACTGTTACCCCAACACATCAACACACGACTTAAAGAGTAAGTAAAAATAACCTATTCCTATAAATAGAGCAAGGCACACAGGGTATGAGGTTTGATTCCCACTACGGTCACTAGTGCTTTACACTTAGTGTAGAGTGTTTCAAATAAGCATCTGTCAAATGGCAAATATTATTTTCTTTATAAAACATTTTGTCAAACAATAAAGATACGATACAGAGAAGGGTTGTATCTTGTGAATTTGTTTGTGCTTAACTTAATATATTAAGTTATACATATATATATATATATATATATATATATATATATATATGGGACTAACCCACTAACCCAGGACGGGTTAGTCCTACCTCTCTGGTCCTACAGGTGGTTAGTCCTACCTCTCTGGTCCTACAGGGTGGTTAGTCCTACCTCTCTGGTCCTACAGGTGGTTAGTCCTACCTCTCTGGTCCTACAGGTGGTTAGTCCTACCTCTCTGGTCCTACAGGTGGTTAGTCCTACCTCTCTGGTCCTACAGGTGGTTAGTCCTACCTCTCTGGTCCTACAGGTGGTTAGTCCTACAGGTGGTTAGTCCTACCTCTCTGGTCCTACAGGTGGTTAGTCCTACCTCTCTGGTCCTACAGGGTGGTTAGTCCTACCTCTCTGGTCCTACAGGGTGGTTAGTCCTACAGGTGGTTAGTCCTACCTCTCTGGTCCTACAGGTGGTTAGTCCTACCTCTCTGGTCCTACAGGTGGTTAGTCCTACCTCTCTGGTCCTACAGGTGGTTAGTCCTACCTCTCTGGTCCTACAGGTGGTTAGTCCTACCTCTCTGGTCCTACAGGTGGTTAGTCCTACCTCTCTGGTCCTACAGGGTGGTTAGTCCTACCTCTCTGGTCCTACAGGTGGTTAGTCCTACCTCTCTGGTCCTACAGGTGGTTAGTCCTACAGGTGGTTAGTCCTACCTCTCTGGTCCTACAGGTGGTTAGTCCTACCTCTCTGGTCCTACAGGTGGTTAGTCCTACAGGTGGTTAGTCCTACCTCTCTGGTCCTACAGGTGGTTAGTCCTACAGGTGGTTAGTCCTACCTCTCTGGTCCTACAGGGTGGTTAGTCCTACCTCTCTGGTCCTACAGGTGGTTAGTCCTACAGGTGGTTAGTCCTACCTCTCTGGTCCTACAGGGTGGTTAGTCCTACCTCTCTGGTCCTACAGGTGGTTAGTCCTACCTCTCTGGTCCTACAGGTTGTTAGTCCTACCTCTCTGGTCCTACAGGGTGGTTAGTCCTACCTCTCTGGTCCTACAGGTGGTTAGTCCTACCTCTCTGGTCCTACAGGTGGTTAGTCCTACCTCTCTGGTCCTACAGGTTGTTAGTCCTACCTCTCTGGTCCTACAGGGTGGTATAGCTCAGAGATTAATTTGGGTTTGGGTTAAACGTAATGAAGTAGCTCGAGGATTTGACTTGGATGTTTGGTTCTTTGTTAGATTGCTGACCGATTAAGTTAAATCTTTATCCAAACATGGACATTTGTAGGGAATTTAATCCCCCTCAAGAGGGCACTGTTACACCACTTTTACACATGTGTCAAGTGTAAAACGGGTTGAAATGCAAACGGTTTTTATTATTTTAGATGGAATAGTGTGTAGAAAATGTAGAAAGGAAGCCGTGAAGAATAAGGTCAATTTTCTACCCCAACAGCCAGTTTTGTGTGTGTACCAATGATAAAGCATTGGGCTTTATCAATTCATTTATTTATGTAGTAATTGTTGAAAATATATGTGCACAGCAATATGGAATCATGTTATATGTAATACCCCTGGATATAATATTCAGAGTGAGCATTTGGAATTTTTTTTAATAATAAAAACTTATTATCTATTTTTTGACTACATGTACAGGACAGGAAAAGATTCCCATTTATGTAGGTCACACTGTGCTGGACAGTGAAGCAGCACAAACTTGTATGATTACAGTTTTGTTTTCGGTGACCTCGCGTAGCCAGATAATATTCTACAAATGTATCCAGGGACTTCAGATTTTATTACAAACTAAACCACTCTACTTAACCCAACCCTAAACCAAAGGGTGCAATACACTCCTGGAATTCAAGCGGACAAGCCAGAGAGATTTGAAAGCAAGCAGGATTAGCAGAAATCCAATCATGGATGAATTTGGTCACATCAGAGGATCAGTCAGTTCTTATACATCTTTTCCAATCCAAATTACGTTCTCCTTGCATTATATTGACAACACTAAAGGGGACAAGAGATACCGTTCTAACATGGATTTATTCCGTTTACACGGCAAAAACAAACAACGTTTCTGAAATACGGACAACCTCATGGCCAACAAAACTCAACTCCCTAGCTTCCTCCTACCTTTTCAAGGACCCCCCCCAACCCCACCTACACCCTAACTCCCCCCCCCCCCCCCCCCCCCCCACCTACACCCTAACTCCCCCCCCCCCCCCCCCACCTACACCCTAACTCCCCCCCCCCCCCCCCCACCTACACCCTAACTCCCCCCCCCCCCCCC
>JACYXH010000376.1:3127966-3150466 GCA_026745465.1 Lota lota | reverse complement strand
AGGGTTGGAATTAGAATTAGTTGAAGAGGCTCATTCCTAACACTTTTTGTAATTACTTGTAGTAGTCATATTTGAATTCCCATGTTAACGAGCAGATGAAAGCCTTGCTGATCATTCTGTATCTTCTTCTGCTTTTCCTCTTGGCCTGTCCTTGGTCTGTTCGCCCTTCCTTCCCTCATGTTCCAGTACGTTCTCTTAGGGTTTAATTAGAAAGCATTGGTGTGCTTATTATTCAGCTATGCTAATAGGGACCCAGATACATAAAGATGTGGAATGCAAAACAGATTCTGGACTTGGTGAAGGAGTTCCCTTTTGAAGTGGAAGCGTGTGAATTATTAACTTATCTCGGCCCCCAGAGCAGTTGGGGCAGCGTATGCAGCGCTGTTGTCTTCCAGCATGTCTGCCATCCGTGCGTGCGCTGCCTCAACCTTGGTTTTCAAGTGGCGTGTTTGACCCGAAGGCCTGCAAAAAGAGTTTTTGCCTAGTGTTGAGCTGAACTTGCTGTGCACAAGCAAACTGCTGTTATTTGGTAATCGTATTACGGGCACGCGTGCTAGCTGCTGGGAGCTCCACGTCTTATAAGGTGAAACATTCAGTGCGTTTGCAGCGTGGTGTTGCAGTGAAAGGTGGGGGAAGGGGGACTTAGCATTAGCATAAGCCTCACATTGTGTTTCTGGCCGTCCAGTTGCTTTTGAGATTCCACAACCCCATACTCAAGTCTTGTGTAAAAAAAAAAAAAAACGTATGCAGCTTGTAGAACATGGCAATTAAAAAACCAATTATTTGATTAAATGTGAAGTATTGCTTTTATACTGGCATTGTATTTGTGCTCCTATTGTGTAAGTGTCTCATCGGTACATGTATATCCCTGCTATCTTATCAAGCAGGATGTAAGCTCAACTGGAGTGAGGTGGGCGGGGGTCCTTGACAGAATGGCACACAAGGCTGTAAAGTATCTTTCCCTCCCTCGTGTCGTCAGCCGTTTGCTACAGGAGGCAGAGCTAGGAGGACACCGCTTAGTCTTAGTTGGAGAACCTGTGGTTTGAAGGTGAGGCCGCTGCCCGTGGATGATGGATGATGGATGGATGTTGGATGATGGATGGATGTTGGATGGTGTTCTGAGGGGTTGCACACAGATTGCACACATGCTTTAGCGTTCTCTACTGAGGCATGGATGTAGCTGAATGACATTTTTCAACATAGCTAAACTATTGTTGTTACAGTGGTATCAGACATTGGCCTTGTATTAGCCATATTCTCAGGCAAAGATATCCTTATTCAGCCATGCATGCTATAGCACATATCTACAATAGGCATACATGCAAAGACTTAAATCCCACAGATTATACATTTATCAAGTAATGTGTGTGCACCTGCATCATTCTGTCTACATAGCCCATTGAGAGACTAGCCAGTGTGCTAGAATTCAAATTTTTTGCATGCCTGCGCATGAGTAAGCTTTGTAGATAATCCAGTGTTTTATGTCTAGTCTTCGCAGCTTCTGAAAGGGTAGGGAAGTGAGTGTAATCAGTGTGGTTCTGCTCTCTGTCTCTGATTCAATCTCTGTATCTGTCTTGCTGCCTCTGACTCCCTCTCACTATCTTACTCTCTTTGTTTCTGTCTTTCTCTTTCCCTCTCTCTGTGTAGAGGGGGGAAAGCAGAGAAGGGAGATTGTCCTATAGGCTCCTTTTGTTTCCTTTGTTTGACAAAAGGAGATGGGGAGGGAGATGGTTGAGAGGTGCAGAAGTTGTAAATCATGAGAAAGCGGGGCAGTGTTAGAATGAGATGGGGGAGACCGGAATAGGCTTACATGTTTAACATCCAAATTGCTGTGTTCGCACCGCCAAAATGGCAGGTGTGCGACCAAATGTAAGCACCACACTGGTGCTTAAATTTGGTCGATCGACGCAGGGTGCTCAGCCGAACTAGTCTATCTTTTCCCTGTTCAACAATACCACATCATTTCTGTTGTACGCTAGGCTGCGTTGTCTCTCACTGCGACCCGTGTCATCAAGCGGACAGCCAACAGCCTATGTGATTCCAATTTTGTCAAGGTATATCGGTTCCATAAAAGGGTGTGTTGGACGTTAGATTGTGTGTGTGTCTCCATGTGTCTGCCGGTTGGTGTAAAACAGCTGGCGTGGATGGCAGCAGCCATTTCTTCCTCCAGCTTCACAGTAGGAAGCGGCTGGTGAGGAAAGGGTGGGGCCAACATCTGGGAGCTCTGCTGGGCTGGGGCCAACATCTGGGAGCGCCGCTGGCCCCCAGGTTAAAGACTAAAGGTCAAAGACTAAAGGTCAAAGACTAAACCATTGAACTTGTTTGGCCCGTGTGTCCAGTGCTGCACTTGGACGGATCCGTAGCCGCTCAGGTCTTGTAAGAATATTGTGGTGTTGACAAAATGTTTGGGTTGTCTCTTCAGCTTTTGAAGTTGAAACGGCTGCTTTTCCCTGTGAGTGGTCGGCATCTCAGACAGGTGGCAGTTCGACCACAGCGTATGGTTTGAAAGCCCGTGGTCTTTCAGGCACTCCAAAAAATCAAATGGCATGTCAGTGACGTCAGGCCTACGGGCTTTTGACCCCAGAGGCCACAACGTGGGAAGCTTCTGCCCTGGATGCTGCTCTGGGAGCCGCTCTGGTGCCCCTCTGGGTGCCGCTCTGGGTGCCGCTCTGGGTGCCGCTCTGGGTGCCGCTCTGGGTGCCGCTCTGGGTGCCGCTCTGGGTGCCGCTCTGGGAGCCGATCTGGTGCCGCTCTGGGTGCCGCTCTGGGAGCCGCTCTGGTGCCGCTCTGGGTGCCGCTCTGGGTGCCGCTCTGGGTGCCGCTCTGGGTGCCGCTCTGGGTGCCGCTCTGGGTGCCGCTCTGGGTGCCGCTCTGGGTGCCGCTCTGGGTGCCGCTCTGGGAGCCGATCTGGTGCCGCTCTGGGTGCCGCTCTGGGAGCCGCTCTGGTGCCGCTCTGGGTGCCGCTCTGGGTGCCGCTCTGGGTGCCGCTCTGGGAGCCGCTCTGGGTGCCGCTCTGGTGCCGCTCTGGGTGCCGCTCTGGGTGCCGCTCTGGGTGCCGCTCTGGGTGCCGCTCTGGGTGCCGCTCTGGTGCCGCTCTGGGTGCTGCTCTGGGTGTGGGCTTGGACCCACAGGGGTGAAAAGCAGCATTTTGAAATGCCGACACCCAGCCGTGGCAACTGTAGAGGTACTTGGGTCAGGGGGGAGGTGTGTGTGTGTGCAGTTCTCCCCCAAAAACACCCTTTTTGTCCCTAACCCCACCCCTCCTTAAAGAGCCTTGGAACAGCCCAGGGGGAGTGCCCTCCGAGCCCTGGGAAAAGGATGGTTGCTAGGGTAGAACGGGGCTGAGTGTTGCTAGGGCAGAACAGGGCTAATGTTGCCAAGAATGAATGTTAAAGTTTCCAGGTTGGCGTGGTGGCTGGTTGAGCTCTTTAAAATAAATAATGAAAGCCCTTCTTTTGTAGAACATTTGACTAAATTAGGTCATGCTCTCCATGTTGTTTTGGAACTCAGAAATGTTGGGAAATAGTTTGAGAAGATTAACAAATCAACGCTCTCCCCATACATTTCAACCCACAGACAGCCGGTTCATTCTTTAACTTCCAGAATACGGTGTTCTGTCACTTGGCACCAGTTGGGCTGCCATATTGATGGCACATTGCTTGATTCAAAGAGGAACCTGGTATTATTCTTTATAGGCGCACTGTTGTGTTGTTGCATAGGGCTGCCGTGTGTGTGTGTGTGTGTGTGTGTGTGTGTGTGTGTGTGTGTGTGTGTGTGTGTGTGTGTGTGTGTGTGTGTGTGTGTGTGTGTGTGTGTGTGTGTGTGTGTGTGTGTGTGTGTGTGTGTGTGTGTGTGTGTGTGTGTGTGATCATGGTCTACATCCGTGCAAATGTAGGTTTCGCTCTATTGATGTGTATGTGAAAGGCTAGCCCTCGCACTACCCCAACTGTTTCCTAGCAACCTTTTGCCATTTGACGGTAACCCGAGCCCCCTCACTCTGTGCACACTGCGCTAATCCTACGCATGGATTACAGGGGTTTGTGAAATGGACGTTTCCTGCTGGGATCTGAAAGCTTTTGGTCTTATTCGTCATCTGTTGCACTGCATCCCCACTGATCAAACCAGGATCCATGACGCTTTTGAGTGATGGAGTATACCTTTTTAAAGCAAGCTTGTCCAGAATGCATATATTGCAAGGCATAAATCCAGCTGCGTATGGGAGGTGTTTTCTGTTCTAAAATGGCCCCACTGAATGATGTTAAAGGTGTACTGTGTAGGATTTAATGGCATCTAGTGGTGAGGTTGCAGATTGCAACCAACCGAATACTCCCCTCCCCCCTCTTTTTCCAATGACGTGGCCTGTACTGGCCTGTACTGGCCTGTACTGGCCTGTAAGGTGCCAGTAGGTACTTCAAAAATGTGTCATTGTCTACGACGGCATCGAGTAGTGTCAAGTGAGGAGGCTCCTTGATAGATTTGTAAATTGTATTTAGTTATTTAGTCTGTAGAACTATAGGTCATAGCTTACGAGTTAGATATGGATTTTGATTTGTTCAATTAAAACCTGTGCTCTCAAGAGCCTTTTATCCGTTCTGGGCTACGGTAGAAACATGGCTGGCTCTGTGGGCGAGGACGATGAAAAGAGCTCATTCTAAGATAGTCTTTTTTTCATGGGATTATACACGAATCAGAACATCTGAATATTATATCCCATTCTGCCAAGTCCAAATTCTACACACCACCTTTTTACACGCCCATCCTTCACACTGGATCTGTGTGTGTATTCCGAATGGCCCGAAGGCTAAATAACACTCGTCCTTTTGCGGTCTTAATCTCTCATCGTTTCATTCATGGAAAGGTTCTTCTGCTTCCCAAGAATAAGCTTTTCCAGCCGCTCCTCCTCGGAAGCCCTAATCTGAGTAGTAATGAACGAGGTTTCTGTTTTCAGGGAATGAATGGGGGTTTCTGATGGAGGAAGGAGACCCCTTCCCTCCACCAACTCACAGAACTCCAAAAGTTGTGTTGTAATCATATTTGCAGTTGTTCACTATCCGCAGTCTTATTTAGGCTGCATGTGGGTGAAGGGGTTCAGCTGTTTCTAAGCATGTTAGCATGACACACCGCACTTTGATCTCTCTCAGCGCATCAGCTAATGTGACAATGGAACACTTTTATACAGCCCGTCTCCAGTTGTTAGACGATTCAGGCCTCCTGCTGATTGGGCTTTGCTTGAAGACCAGTGCCCCGTTGTGGACAGGAGGTCCTCGCTGACGTTGTACTGGAAGAACACTGGAAAGAGCCATTCTAGTTTCTTATCTTTCTTATCTCTAGCATTGTAACCCCCTGAGCCCACCAGTGGTGTGACCTACAAGACAAAGTTACAAACAAGGCTTTGTAATGAACAAGGAGCCGCCGTCCTGAATGAATGCAGTGTGCAAGTCTTTAACTTTAAAATTGACTAATGCTGGACAATATTGCAATGATTATCTAAATATGATGTAAGCCTATATTGGTTTTTCCAGTATCGGATGGTACTTTTTGGATTATTAAAACTCACTATTGATAGCTCCCTCCGGTTTTATAAGTGCAAGCCACACATTTAGCTACACGTGATACAGAGCCAGCTCGCATTCATGCTGACGTCATACCTTACCTAATTTAACCAAACACTACCTTCTCCCACCTTTGGGGCTGAAGTCCAAAGCTGGCGTCTGTGTGGGACATGAAACTATGGTTTTAGAGTTGACATCGTAGCCGTGTGCTTTGCTCCCTAAAAACATTATGAAACAGATTATGCTAGGCTTTCTGCTCCTCTAATGAAACCTGGGGTCTCACAAGCTGTATACTGTATTCACAATACTTACAGATTTAAAGGGCATTTCACTAGTCCTAATGGCTCAATTTGATCTTGGATGGTCTTTCATCAACTACTTAGACACATGTGTAAAGCATGTGTTCTCTTGTAGTGGATGGGTTCAGTCTTAATGAGATCCAGCTGGAACAGGGGTAAAGCTGGTAGCTGAAATAACAATGGCAGGCCCTACACGTGTTCCGTGTAGCTCATAACCGAAAGAGAAGGTGACCTGGCTACCGTCCAGGGGAACCTGGCATTACCAGTTTCCAAATGTGTAGGGGTTCACCACAAAGCAGGTGACTTAAAAGGTTAACAAACACTGTGATCACAATGAGTAAACAGAATCTGATCACATTTCATTTCTTACTGGTAAAATTGAGTGCATAATTTGTATGGTAAGACCAATGACGTTTGAGGCAATCAACAATTGGAGCTAGAATGCAATACATGTTTTCATCACAATTGGATATGTGTTACTTGTTCGAATGGTCACTTCACACAAAATTACCATAAATATATTTACCGCTAAGGTTGGCTATTTACCTTAATGGTTTTTGTGTGATTGTAGACATTCCTCTTTGATGCCCAGTGTTGTGTGCAAGTGAAGTGTTTTGTCCTTCTTCCAAAGGTAGATGGTTGTATGGCTGTAGGTCAGAACATTTCTCAATCAAGCTGGGAATGATTGTGTTAATCTTATCACTGTTTATGTGGGAGCCAAAATATGGGTTGCTGCTAGATTGCTCAGTGATAGAGAGAGATAACTAGGTTCATTACAGAAAAATATATTTTGTGTTTTGGGTGACTGACCTTAAAGGTCACATACTAGCCAAATATAACCATTAGTTATTAATATTTATCTCAGATATGGATTCAAACCACATAATAGCAACGCTATCACACCCACACAGGATTAGCTTTAACCTTCTAGTGTAGCCGATGTGGTTGACAGGGATTTTGTGGCCTTTAGTGATAACATCCCAAGCCTGTGAGGTCGCCCTTCCCCCAGCAGCATGTCCACTACAGACAGTTAATCTCCTGCCAATCGATCACACGCCACAAATTGATTAATTGAAGCCCCACCATGACCCATGGCCTGCATAATGTGAAGTGTAAACACTGGCCTGTTTGGAAATTGCAATTTATGTATTTACTTTTTTACTGTATAAAGGAGGCACTTTTCACTGCCAAAACCATGTTTCACTGCCATGTTTCACTGCCAAAACCATGTTTCACTGCCATGTTTCACTGCCAAAACCATGTTTCACTGCCAAAACCTAACATAACATAACATAACATAACATAAGGATGTGATTTGTACTTTAAAATCTTCTAAAATGTGTGTGACTAATAGGTAGAACATGGGATTGTCCAATACAATGTCATTGTATTTTATTTCTCTTTCCGAATATCCCCCCTGGAATTGGACCAATACCAGTGGTTGGTGTCAATGTCTGTACCCTTCTGTTCTCCCTGCAGTAGACTAAAGTACTGAATACCAGTCACGCTTTTACTGTGCTGTGACTTAGGCGAGTGTGATTCAGCATCTTAAGATCATAGGAATGTACAAGGTACATTATCTCAATGACCATCAGTTTATCTCCAGAGAGCCTGTCCTTGCACAAGGTTAGACTATAACATGCCGTCTTCATTTAAACGTCATACTTTAGGTAGTTCATTAAGTGCCACATTTGTGGGGCGATGTTATTTGTTGGGCACAGGAGATTGCAACGGAAGGTCACAGAAATGAACAATCCTCTCTGTTTATTCCCTCCGTGATTTGCTGCTCCATTCGTTTGTTACGGTAACCACGCTGTGAATAACTTTGACATTTTGGCCATATTTCGCTTTAGTTCAAAAGGGACATTTAATCAGTTATACCTGGAAAGAAAAAATGTAAGGGACAATTACTTTAGTTTTTGTCCAGGACCCCCCATTCGGGAGAGATAAAAAAAAAAAGGGTGCAAGATGAAATGCCCGTGAGGGCGTGGTTTGTGAGGGCGTGGCCCGTGAGGGCGTGGCCCGTGAGGGCGTGGCCCGTGAGGTGAAGCCTGAGGTCTGCTGAACCACCACCCAAACCCAGCCTCGCCAGATAGAAGCTCTTTGCTTCAAGCCATGATGGCACCAATGTGAAATATTACTGTGTTGTGTACATAAATATGAAATAGTCTACAACATATCAAATATATGAAATGTCTCTCAAACACATCTCTCCAACTGATTATTGAACATAATCTCTTCATCACCGCGGATATAATTGTTTGTTCGGTCTATCTGTAACAAACCAAATATATTAAATGTCTCGAATGTGTCGAATCATGCAAATGTAAGGCTATAATATAATAGGCTATAATGTAAAACTAAATAGCACACAATAAATGTGTGTTGTGTCAGACACATCGCAACATTTGAGTGGAGTTCTCAGCTGTTTGATTCGTTAATATTCTTTCTTTCATATAATTATACAATTAATATGGTTAATGTTAGTGGCCATTGTTGGCATTATTATTATCCTACATTATATCCTACCTAAAAATGTAGGCCTTTCTTTGTGTGACGCCTGTCTGGGGCGTAATATCTACTGAACTTGGGAGGCCACACAGCTTCTCTTCTAGTTGTGATCGTAACGGAGAGGCTTGTGTGGCTTGGGAAGCTAATGTCGGTCAGTCTAATGTCTGAGTTAGCCGTGGCTTCTCAAAGAAAAACACGAGCCAGCAATCTTAAGAAACATTTCAGCATGCCACTTGAAAATAAAAGAAATGAATAACAAGCACACCACACCATGGAAACAGGCTGGGGTGGGGGTGCGTGTAGCAGTCCTATGTTTTAGCTCTCGCACGGATGCTGCACACGACCCCATGCACACGTGCATCTCTAATGTTCTCATGCGCCTGTATTTGATCATCCTCTGTTTTGCTTCAGAAAGATCCGAAATTCAGATGTTTGACGCTCAAAAAGATCAAATGTGCTCTAAGTGTTTTTGTTTGCCTTGCGGTCTGCTGGACGCGTACCGCGTCTCTACCGTTGCATTGCTGGACGCTCTGAGCATGCTTGAGAAGAAGATTATTGTATTCTTGTGAATGTCAGTTGAATGATAGCCATTAACTTATCATGGGTGTGGGTGAGTAGCAAGAGCAACACAACATTGGTAATGAAAGTACTAATTAGGCAAGTCAGACCTTGCTGCGTACCCACACTGGGAGTGAAAAACCTTGCCCCTGGCTAAAACATGGCCTTGTTAATTGGGTTTCTCATACCCCTATCATGGCCGTGTGCCAAATACGCCAACGCAATTAACGTTTATTATGCGTGTATAATCACAGTGTTTCCATTCCGAGTATGATCGCTTAATTTGTGTGCATTTCTGTGCGCTTGTGTATTTGCATGTGCAGTCATGTACACTAAAAGGCATGTAAGTGATTACATGATGATGTTGCCTCTCCCCATTTCCAAAGACGTTTATTTTAACAAATTAAGTGCATTAATTAAGCAATAATTCTCTTCATTAATGCGTTACATTTTTTAAAATAAACGTCTTTGGTTTGATTAGTTAAAAATAATTTGAATACATCATAAAGATATCTGTACAAATGAATAGTTCTTCTTGTCCTGTACAAATGACAAATGTTCATTGGAAAGTTTTCACCATGCATACGAGATATCCTCTTCTTATTTCCATATCACTTTCATGGCATATTTCAAAACTTTGGTCATACAATGACATAGGGGATGCTTCCAAGATTTCCCAGAGTTCAACGAAAACATTTCAAGGAAGATATCGACCCCACGTTGGTTTTTCATTGCTGCTCTCAGGCATTCTGCGCCTTTGAGGCATTGGGGAGCAGCAAACCGCTGGTCACATCATCACTTCCATGTATTGTGGTCAGAGAAAACAGGGCAATCTGGAGTTATATTTAAGGCTACTTATAGAGTGGCCTTTTTTAGGTTGTAATTATAGAGAAACTGCAGGCTTTGAGACACAATCAGTGGTGACTTTCAGACCAACAGATTAACAATTGAAGAGAGGGCCGAAACTCTGGCTTGGACAATGTTTGATTTGACTTACTCCAGTTTTGTTATTCCCTTTGGGAACTAGGTTCACTAGGCCCTATGTGTTGTTATTCTGTTTGGGAACTAGGTTCACTAGGCCCTATGTGTTGTTATTCTGTTTGGGAACTAGGTTCACTAGGCCCTATGTGTTGTTATTCTGTGTGGGAACTAGGTTCACTAGGCCCTATGTGTTATTCTGTGTGGGAACTAGGTTCACTAGGCCCTATGTGTTATTCTGTTTGGGAACTAGGTTCACTAGGCCCTATGTGTTGTTATTCTGTGTGGGAACTAGGTTCACTAGGCCCTATGTGTTATTCTGTGTGGGAACTAGGTTCACTAGGCCCTATGTGTTATTCTGTGTGGGAACTAGGTTCACTAGGCCCTATGTGTTATTCTGTGTGGGAACTAGGTTCACTAGGCCCTATGTGTTATTCTGTTTGGGAACTAGGTTCACTAGGCCCTATGTGTTATTCTGTGTGGGAACTAGGTTCACTAGGCCCTATGTGTTGTTATTCTGTGTGGGAACTAGGTTCACTAGGCCCTATGTGTTATTCTGTGTGGGAACTAGGTTCACTAGGCCCTATGTGTTGTTATTCTGTTTGGGAACTAGGTTCACTAGGCCCTATGTGTTGTTATTCTGTTTGGGAACTAGGTTCACTAGGCCCTAACAGAATAACAGGCCCTAACAGGCCTAGTGAACCTAGTTCCCACACAGAATAACAACACAAAGGGCCTAGTGAACCTAGTTCCCACACAGAATAACAACACATAGGGCCTAGTGAACCTAGTTCCCACACAGAATAACACATAGGGCCTAGTGAACCTAGTTCCCAAACAGAATAACAACACATAGGGCCTAGTGAACCTAGTTCCCACACAGAATAACAACACATAGGGCCTAGTGAACCTAGTTCCCAAACAGAATAACAACACATAGGGCCTAGTGAACCTAGTTCCCACACAGAATAACACATAGGGCCTAGTGAACCTAGTTCCCACACAGAATAACACATAGGGCCTAGTGAACCTAGTTCCCACACAGAATAACACATAGGGCCTAGTGAACCTAGTTCCCACACAGAATAACAACACATAGGGCCTAGTGAACCTAGTTCCCAAACAGAATAACACATAGGGCCTAGTGAACCTAGTTCCCACACAGAATAACAACACATAGGGCCTAGTGAACCTAGTTCCCACACAGAATAACACATAGGGCCTAGTGAACCTAGTTCCCACACAGAATAACAACACATAGGGCCTAGTGAACCTAGTTCCCACACAGAATAACACATAGGGCCTAGTGAACCTAGTTCCCACACAGAATAACACATAGGGCCTAGTGAACCTAGTTCCCACACAGAATAACAACACATAGGGCCTAGTGAACCTAGTTCCCAAACAGAATAACACATAGGGCCTAGTGAACCTAGTTCCCACACAGAATAACAACACATAGGGCCTAGTGAACCTAGTTCCCACACAGAATAACACATAGGGCCTAGTGAACCTAGTTCCCACACAGAATAACAACACATAGGGCCTAGTGAACCTAGTTCCCAAACAGAATAACAACACATAGGGCCTAGTGAACCTAGTTCCCACACAGAATAACACATAGGGCCTAGTGAACCTAGTTCCCACACAGAATAACAACACATAGGGCCTAGTGAACCTAGTTCCCACACAGAATAACACATAGGGCCTAGTGAACCTAGTTCCCACACAGAATAACAACACATAGGGCCTAGTGAACCTAGTTCCCACACAGAATAACAACACATAGGGCCTAGTGAACCTAGTTCCCACACAGAATAACACATAGGGCCTAGTGAACCTAGTTCCCACACAGAATAACACATAGGGCCTAGTGAACCTAGTTCCCAAACAGAATAACAACACATAGGGCCTAGTGAACCTAGTTCCCACACAGAATAACACATAGGGCCTAGTGAACCTAGTTCCCACACAGAATAACAACACATAGGGCCTAGTGAACCTAGTTCCCACACAGAATAACACATAGGGCCTAGTGAACCTAGTTCCCACACAGAATAATAACACATAGGGCCTAGTGAACCTAGTTCCCACACAGAATAACAACACATAGGGCCTAGTGAACCTAGTTCCCAAACAGAATAACAACACATAGGGCCTAGTGAACCTAGTTCCCACACAGAATAACACATAGGGCCTAGTGAACCTAGTTCCCAAACAGAATAACAACACATAGGGCCTAGTGAACCTAGTTCCCACACAGAATAACACATAGGGCCTAGTGAACCTAGTTCCCACACAGAATAACACATAGGGCCTAGTGAACCTAGTACTTTCACTAACACTAACACGTTGGTGTCCATGTAACCCATTAATGTGTTGTTCCCTCACCGGAAGAATGACTGTAACATTGTTACCCAGCCTAGCTGGGTTTAGCTGTGCATGTGAATGCGCTCACTGTGATTCTGGCCGTTTTCTTTGTTACTTACTTGGGTTCATTATTCACTCAACTCTATCCTATTGGTTACCATGCCCACTTTGACATTGGGCTCACATTTGTTTCCTATGGATTGGGTTCAGACTTAATGATTCATCATCAGTATATTTAGGGGTCCTACGAAATCCGTAGGAACCCTAATGTATTCGTTCGTTTTTTTATTTAATTTTTCCTTACAAATTCAGCCATATCTCAAAAACGACATGCTCAAAAGTCCATAGGCCAAAGACGGTGGAGATATACAATTTTAAAAAGTGAAATATATGCATATCCCTGATGTTTGAACAGCTATAACTTTGCATCAAAACCACGTAGGCTCGGCTGTCGAAGATGGCTACTAAGAGGAGATTCCATAGGATACCCATGCCCAATTTCAATGCATTCGATGCATTGGTTTGAAGTTGGCCTATCCAAACCGATGCCTCTCTCCAACACAGGCTGGGCCTTAAAGGGGTACACACATAATTTCTCAAAAGTCCGTTTTGACAGTGGATTTTGACACTGTATACTTTAGAAACATGGTTGGTGATTGTTTTTATATGTTTACTTCCGGTAAACCAGTTTCTAAGGCATACCAATGCCATTTTACCATGCCTACCAAGCTCAGTATGGAATACTGCTCCTTCTCAAAATAAATTCTGACCTTCCCTTGGTGATGACTATGTCCATGTAGCTCAGTGGTAGAGCGACGGGCTCAGGATCAGGAGGTTGTGGGTTCAAGTTTGACTATATCCAAAGTACATAATGCCACGATTTGTCTTAAAGACATTGTTGTTATTCTTTCAGTTTATAGACGTTTAAAATAGGTATATTGCAGAGTTTGAAGGACAAATGCACAGAACAGGAATTACATCCTGCCTTGTAGGACATCTCGAGTGTGTGTGGTGATGGCTTAACCTGTGCACAATGATTGTTCAATGCACAACAGGTGTGCAGCCTCACCCAGCTCCAGACTCCACAATCAGTCTGACATGGGCCAGTTGAGGCTGCTTAAACCAGCCATCAACCACACACTCCAAAGTTTACCGCCGGTTAATCTGCTCTTATGGCCTACCAATGCCACTTGACCGTACCTGCCAAGCTCACCATTACCTCCACGTATGGAAGACTGCTCCTTCTCAAAATAGTCTCATCTGGTATTTAAACTTAAACATGTCCATGCAGTTTAGTGGTACAGTGTCGGCGAAGCATGTTGTGCGACATGGCATGGGATCAAACAGTGTTTACTATGATGAGTTCAGTAGGGCCCGGCCGCCGTGCTCACCGTACGTGGGACCCCATCATCGTTGCATGCGACTATATTTCTTTGTTTTGGTCGGAGTTATTCTACCCTACAAAACTGGACCTGCTCTGTCCTTTGATATTATGGTATTTTGCAGCGAGACGCAACAGATCCAAAGGCCAGGGGATCTTTTCGTCGTGAATTGGCAGAAATCGGAGGATTTTTTCTTGTAAATTTGTGTTAAATGCAGCCCTACATGTGACGGTCAAACAACCACTTTCCAACCTGTACATTAATATTGATTTGAGAATCAATTCAGTATTGGGGAAACCCAGCAATCCTTATTCTCACGTGTCTTGTTGTAACCTTCAGCATGCATTACTGTGTACTGTGTGCAAGGTTTTACATTCCACCCCCCCACCCCCCACCCCCACACACACACACACACCTCCAGAAAGGCATCTCCATGGCGGGGAGAAAAATGCAACCGCAGTTATGTGAACAAGCCCTGCCTGGGGCAGAACATCGAGTCTTCACCGATGGACTTTTACAACCTAGAGGGAAAATGGGAGACGCTCCAGTTTTGACCAATAAGCCATGGGCTGAGTTAAGGCAGCGTTCCTAGACAATGACAATAAGTCATGCAGCGGGAAAAAATGGAACTGATGTGGATTTTTATTTTTAAATTACCACTCCAAAGCACCTGTGTTAAAATATAGCAAACGTTTTAACAATTGAGTGATTACATTACGGTGTTTTGCAGTCAGCACAAGATTCTTTTCCACAGAATCAGACGAACCTTCCATCTCTTTTTTACAATACATCTGTGCATTTTAAACCCTGAAAGAGCCTTGTTGTCCGTATGTTGTAGTGCATTCATGCAGTGTCTTCCTGGCAGCCAGTGCTGCAGCAGTGTTTGCCCATTGAAAAGCTAACGTGTGCCTTGAAGCCGTGCTCAGCAAGGCGCTGACCATAGCAGCCTTGTAGCGCTGCCTCACCTGCGTAGCGGGACTCAAAGGGATCAGGCCAACGGGTTGGACTCGGGCTGAAGGAATGTTCCAACAACGGCTCCCACTAACATCCTCATAACTGTGCTCTTTCAAGTGACGCTCGTGTAAAAACCAGTTTGAGTTATCGTGTGCGACCGAGGAAAGACTCCGAAACCTACCTTGGGGTTTTTCTAATCTCTTCTCTGTTCTCTCTCCAGGTTTGAACGGATTCTATTGGGGAGCCTTTTGAAAAAGACTTTGGAACAATTTGGAATATCAGTCCGGCTTCAGACCTGCTCAAAAATACCAGGTAAGACAGTAAACAATGTCATGTTATTTTAACTTTTTCTTTTGTAGATCCTGTGTCGATAAATGGTCGCTGTTTGTGTCTTGCAGTAAACAAAAACACGTGTGTGTGTGTGTCAGAGAGAGCACGCTTTTCAGGTATTTCCTCCAATTCATCGGAATTGTAAGACAGCTCATCGGCACGGATCCTAACTTCCTCCCCCCCAGCTGTGCCAAGTCCCCCCCCCCCCCTCTTTTCCGTTACCAGCTCTTCCCTGGAAGCCCATACCAGAATGCCCGGCGGTTATTTTAAAGCATTGACTGCTGCTTGCTTCCCCCCACACCACAACCAGCAGAGTGTGTGTGTGTGTGTGTGTGTGTGTGTGTGTGTGTGTGTGTGTGTGTGTGTGTGTGTGTGTGTGTGTGTGTGTGTGTGTGTGTGTGTGTGTGTGTGTGTGTGCGTGCCCGCCCTTGTTGGCTGTCTCTATTTTCGTGACCTGGGTGAGGATTACGCTGTGCAGCCTCCTCTGGTGAACCGTGGTTACATAAACACTAAAGATCCTGCGTCCGCCCCCGTCCAAACCACGCCCGTTCTGCCCACGGCTCCGCCCTGCGCTCGCATTGGGAAATAGGATCCAGGAGTGCATGCTTTGTTCCCAGGCTCGGTGGAATGAATGGAGGATCACTGGTGCTGGCTGGCTGGGGAGGCACACAAGCACCAGAGGGCCAGAGTGTTGGGCGAGCCGTTGACACCTCTGTTGTATCTATTTCAACGACACTAGAGACACGCAACATCACGATAGACGAATGCTAAGTGAGTCAGTGTTGTCGTTGGAAGTTGTCCGCTGAAGAGGACCTTCGTTTGTTTCTCTTTGATACAGTTCAGGACTTGGTTACAGGACTAGCTGTGAGAGTGGTGTGAGATTATTGTCATGCACGTGACATAGAAAAAAGATTGCAACTTAATTGCATGTCGCCCTTCGTGAGTCATTAAGGCCACAATGTGACGGAGCCAGGCGCTCTTCAAAACACGGCTACACTGTGTTTAACCAGCTACACACACACACGCACACGCACACACACACACTGTCCTGTTCAAACAACTGCACATCTCATTTACTTCAGCAGGCCATCATTTTGACCTTGGTTTGGATGCCAAATGCAGTACCATGGTAAGAAACACACACATACACACACACACGCATACACAGTCAGATACTCTTTGAATTTGAATGGCATTTGTCGGGCAATGAGGGTTGAGTCCACTTCGCTGTGGCCTGTTCCTCCCCTCATGAATCACGGATGCAGAAAGGTACTACCCTTCCTGTCAGACAGAAAACAGTCACACACATGCAGCCAACTATGGCCGACCGGAGATGAACAGCCAAGCATTTGATGACAGGGAAATGATCAGCCAAGGTGAACACAACCACAGAGGGGGAGATGTGTGTATTTGATTTAGTGTGTGTGTGTGTGTGTGTGTGTGTTAGTTTGTCTTGTCTCATACCAAAAGCAACCAGAGCACATACTGGTGCTGTATTAGCACCTTTGCCATATATATAAACCAAGGTGAGTGGTTATTCATTCATTAAAACCTTTTAACGTTAAGAGCAAATATTTAGCTCAGTATTTTCTTTTAACAAATGGACAACTAGTAACAACTTTTTGTTCAATCCAATCCTCCTATTTAGCTAGGATGTTAGGAAGTTAAAGTGGTCCTGGCATTTCAAAAGACGGCGCGGACTTCAACAGATATTTGTAGTTCAGTTAGAATTGCTCAAGTTGGAAATCCTTGAATGATCTTTACACATGCGTCAAATTAATCACAAATTAATCTTTAATGTCAGCAATCCGCAACACTGATGTTCTGGATGTAGCTGATGTTGTAGATGTAGCTGATGGTCTGGATGTAGCTGATGTTGTAGATGTAGTTGAAGGGCTGGATGTAGCTGATGTTGTAGATGTAGCTGATGGTCTGGATGTAGCTGATGTTGTAGATGTAGCCGATGGTCTGGATGTAGCTGATGTTGTAGATGTAGCTGATGGTCTGGATGTAGCTGATGTTGTAGATGTAGCTGATGGTCTGGATGTAGCTGATGTTGTAGATGTAGCTGATGTTGTAGATGTAGCTGATTTTGTAGATGTAACTGATGTTGTAGATGTAGCTGATGTTGTAGATGTAGCTGAAGGGCTGGATGTAGCTGAAGGGCTGGATGTAGCTGATGTTGTAGATGTAGTTGAAGGGCTGGATGTAGCTGATGTTGTAGATGTAGCTGATGGTCTGGATGTAGCTGATGTTGTAGATGTAGCCGATGGTCTGGATGTAGCTGATGTTGTAGATGTAGCTGATGGTCTGGATGTAGCTGATGTTGTAGATGTAGCTGATGGTCTGGATGTAGCTGATGTTGTAGATGTAGCTGATGTTGTAGATGTAGCTGATTTTGTAGATGTAACTGATGTTGTAGATGTAGCTGATGTTGTAGATGTAGCTGACGTTGTAGATGTAGCTGATGGTCTGGATGTAGCTGATGTTGTAGATGTAGCTGATGGTCTGGATGTAGCTGATGTTGTAGATGTAGCTGATGGTCTGGATGTAGCTGATGGTCTGGATGTAGCTGATGGTCTGGATGTAGCTGATGTTGTAGATGTAGCTGATGTTGTAGATGTAGCTGATGTTGTAGATGTAGCTGATGGTCTGGATGTAGCTGATGGTCTGGATGTAGCTGATGGTCTGGATGTAGCTGAAGGGCTGGATGTAGCTGGAAGTGTTGCATGCTGATGGGGGTTTCTGGCCCTCACACAGTGTGTCCTTAGGCATAGCAGTTCAGCATTAAGGAAGGTTCATAAGGACTTTCCAGTGAACACGCCTTCTGTAGAGGACATGCCTGTGTTTTGCCCTTCTAAGGCAACATAGGATGCCTTGAAATATGTTCTGTGTCAATGTCCACACGCAAAGTATTTGACATGATAAATTTCATGCTGTCTCCAAAATGGTTAATTTTGTTGGTTTAAATCAATTAGAACATTATTCGATGAAACAAAAAAAGATTGCATTTGATTGATGACTCTTCTAATCCAAAGTCAAACATGGCTGAAATGTAAATAAATGTTTGTCACATCAGCACGTCGCACCACTTCACAAGGTGGTGTGATGGCGTGGGCAGCCTTCGGTAGTAGTCGTACGCACAGTCCATTTTGCGTTCAAGTGTCAACGTGTACAGAATGCTCCTTGGCAACGGAGCAAGCTCCTTTTCATTTGGCTGAAGGTTGCGGCCCTGACTTGTTTAAGGGAGTGGCCAGACTTTGCATCAGTGTCTCGCCAATGCTTTCATTGAGGAATATAAATAGTCCTGGGGCCTTGACGCTATCTCTTTCTGAGGGTGGGATTTTCACTGTTTCTCTGAAAAGGACCTTCATGCCACACTGTGACGGCAGCGACTGTTTTTCGTGAGACTGCACAGGAGCACGTTACAATTTCTACCTGACTGGTTTTCCTTCTGGTAAATACTGAAGGAGGCTAGGGAGACAATTTGAAAACGCCAGAGTTTTAAATTCAAAAAGTGAGTATAAACGGATGCACATAGTTATGACTAATGTTAAAGTATGGCTTGGATGTGTTAAAGTAAAGATCTCTTTGATACCTTTGTGTGCGTTGACTGTATTTGTGTGTGCCCTGCGCAGCTGTGTGTGTGTGTGTGTGTGTGTTTGTGTGTGTGTGTGTGTGTGTGTGTGTGTGTGTGTGTGTGTGTGTGCGCTTGGGAGACAAGTCAGACCACCTCCTTTTGTCAAACAGCAACATGGGCTGAACGCACACTCACTCACACACTCACTCACTCACTCACTCACTTACTCACTCACTCACTCATTCACACTCACTCACACTCACTCACTCACACACTCACTCACTCACTCACTCTCACACACACACTGAGGTTGCTTTTTAATGTGGCCACAAGTCCTCTGGAGCGTCTTCTTTATTACCAGTAGAAATCCCCAGCCTATTGAAGGCAGAACCTCCTTCCGGCGTTGGCTTGAAAAGTGTGACGGGCGGGAGAGGGATTTGATCCAGGCGTTGGGTTACCTTTGTGTAATTAACTGTGGTCTCAAGGTATGAACCTGGCACATGTTTTAATACATGACATAGTATGTGAAGCCATGTAGGGTGTGTCGGCACCAGCATGTGGGCTGGTTGTATGGGAGCCTGCCTGAGCCCCAACTGGACCTTATGTTGGTGGGAAAATAAGAATAGAGTAGAATAATATCATTTGTATGGCATTGTCGTTTTCCCAGGATGCAGATGTACACAATTTGTGATTTCATTCCTATTGTCACATTAGCATACACATACCAGAATTCCTCCCTTTATAGACCTGGGAGTATTGCTCCCTAAAGGAAAGCAGGAGAAACTGTGTCCCAATGGCCCACCTCTTCTCTACGGCTCCTCTCTCTGAGACGGTGACTTTCCTCCCTGAAAAAAGGATGTACTATTGTACCAGAGCAGACATTCCACTAATGAAATCACATCCGTCATCTCCGCCTCCTCCCTTCCTCTCTTACTCCTTCTTTTCCTTTTGCTGTGGGACATCTCAATGTCTTCTTTACCTGCTAATATGAATCTTCTGAGAGCAAAACGGGACTTAGAAAAAAGGGTCCTTTTACGTAATATAAATGAGTGTTAGATATGTAGTGAACGCTGCTGAATCACAATACACTTTATCCATGATGTCTTAGTAGAAGCGAACATGGACGGCTGGTGTGGACAGAATGCACAGTTTAAGATGAACAAAGACATGGACAGGTGTTCGTCAGACAGTGGCCCACCATGTTTAACCTGGCCCTGCGTGGAGGCTGGGGCCACAGACTGTTTACCCTAACAACGGTATCTCCTTCAAACATCCAACTGGACTTAGTAATGATAGTCTGGTAATAAATACTATGAAGAAAGCTTTTTGAGAATGAATTGTGTCTGAGCTATGCATAAGAAATCCAAGACTACAAACGGCAAGAGAATCCAATCTGACCTTGTCTTGAGGATCCGGCCGTATTCGGCTAATTCGTCCATAGCAGAATGATGGCCAGGAATGGCACACTGCCGTACGATTTAATTTAAATGCAGCACAATTAGACAATATCCAAACTCTGCTTTTCAAAACAAATTGGCATTTATTAAAATGTCTACAAAGTTTAAACCAATAAGCACCAGGTTACAGAAGGAACATTGAACAGCGTTTTCTAGTCTACAATCTGTCTTGTACCTCTGGGTTCTCATCAGGAGATCAGGCAGGGGATTGATTTTGGGGGGCCCTCGCTCCTCGCACATCATTTCTATCTCAGGGGTGTCTTCCTTTTAGTTTGACATCCTAAGTTGGCTTGTTTTCCTCTCCCACGTGGATCCCGTCGCCCTTTGGTCTGTCTTTCCCGCGTCTTCCAGTGTTTGGCCTCTGGACTCCCGTGCCATCTCTCTTGCCATCCAGTGCAGTTTAATGAATGGACATCTCCAACAAAGAACCAGGATTGTGAGAGAGAAGAATGGATTGATGGGGAGTGTGTGATGGCAGATGGATGGGGAAGCATCTGCCACAGGCAGGGGGCAAAGGGCTGGAGAGGAAGACGATAGGTGTGGCTATGAAGAGTGCTTTTCCAATATTCTAGGGTGATCTGATGGTCCCCGGGTGTGCAGTTAAACACACATGCGACTGATCAATAATAGGAAACACTGGAACAGACACGCACACGCACAAAGAGAGCCTGGAATATAAACACAAAGCTAAATTAACTTGGCAGAGTGTGCTTGCCTCAGGACGAAAGGACAGGACAGAAGGACGCACTGCCCTTTTGGCGACATCCACCTACAATGCACTGATTTACACACAGTGCTACCGCCTCTTGGGGTGGGGGGTGGGTGGGTGGGGGGGTGGGTGGGTGGGGTCGTCCCGACCGTTATCCAACCCACCATCCAATTAGACCCTTAACTCTAACAACCACTTGGCTCCCACCTAAAGCTTGTGGGGTGCATAGATTTTGGAATACAAATGGCTCCATACAGTATTACACCCCAGGCTGGTAGACATGAGGACCAGGCCCAGGCTGGTAGACATGAGGACCAGGGCCAGGCTGGTAGACATGAGGACCAGGGCCAGGCTGGTAGACATGAGGACCAGGGCCAGGCTGGTAGACATGAGGACCAGGGCCAGGCTGGTAGACATGAGGACCAGGGCCAGGCTGGTAGACATGAAGTCCAGGGCCAGGCTGGTAGACATGAAGTCCAGGGCCAGGCTGGTAGACATGAGGACCAGGGCCAGGCTGGTAGACATGAGGACCAGGGCCAGGCTAATAGACATGAGGACCAGGGCCAGGCTGGTAGACATGAGGACCAGGGCCAGGCTGGTAGACATGAGGACCAGGGCCAGGCTGGTAGACATGAGGACCAGGGGCAGGCTGGTAGACATGAGGACCAGGGCCAGGCTGGTAGACATGAGGACCAGGGCCAGGCTGGTAGACATGAGGACCAGGGCCAGGCTGGTAGACATGAGGACCAGGGCCAGGCTGGTAGACATGAGGACCAGGGCCAGGCTGGTAGACATGAGGACCAGGGCACGTCCACTGCAGAGGAAACCCTTGGTGTATCTGCTTGTTCTGTTACTTCAAAGGATCTTTGGATAAAAGCCTCTGCCGAATGACAATGGAAATGACCCTAATGCAAACACACAAGGTAAACACATATAAAGATTTAAAGGGCAAAGTCAGATTGCCGCTGCTCAGCCTTTGATTTCAGGTTCAGAGTCTGGGAGAACAGGCTTGACTGGCGGAGTGGGACTCTGCCCTAGAATGAATGAAGCCATCTGGGAATTGGGTCGGCATGTGGCAGGTTTTATGCTTCCATATTGGTAGACCATTACTAACTGTGTGTGCGTGTGCGCATGCCCACAACACTAACTACATGTATTTTGCATATTGGCAGCCAGAGCATCTGTCACCTGACTCTTTCAAAGACCAAACCATGGTAGGCTAGTATCTGTGAAGACTAAAGCCACCTTATCATACGCAGCGACCGAAGGCTACATCCTTATCAAACGCAAAATGTAAAACACAAAAGCCTCATTCATATGGAATCTTAGTGGATCACGTTTCATTCCCAAGAAAATAAAATACTCCCGTAGTTGGTATGGAAGTAAAATGAGCATCTAGAAAGATTTTCCATCCCTAACCTAGTTTTAACGTGAGATAGGTCTCGGTTTGTACGTCCATCATGGTGATGTATAGTGCTGCAACAACACCGCTGGCCTAAGCCTGGCTTCACGTCAGCCAGCTGACAGGAAGTGCAGAGTAATGCCCTAGCCTTTTAGCCTGGTCCTACGCTGATTACAGTGTGTGGGAGAGCCTGTGGGCGAATGGGCTGTCAGGCCCTCATCCAGACTCCCGTAACCTCTACTGCCCCACCCTGTCTAACCCCAGCCTCCCCCCAGCTACACTCACCAAGACAAGGGGAATAAATGACAGGTTGTTCTCACACTGCTACCTTGTGTGTGGACAGCGTATTTAGCAGTGTCTCGCTCGGTCAGCAGCATCAAAACAGGGCCAATGCAAGCAAGCATGCAAGGTGGGATTG